>JAQFZP010000003.1:0-139258 GCA_034695745.1 Geophilus truncorum | reverse complement strand
GACCCGACCCGGCACCGTTGTCACACTCCGCCGGTTCGCCGAGTAAGTCTGTGATGGAATCCCACGATGATATCGGGGTAGGAGATTTCGTGCTATTGGAAAACATCAGTTTAGATTCAGTCATAGAAAATCTCCGAATAAGGTAAGGCACAAACAAAAACTTTTATTTTACCATTTCTTTGTACACTTTCACCTTCCTATCAACAACAAAACCTTGATAATATATGCACAAAACTCTTTTTGTCTTAACAACAACATGATTTCTCAATCAGAAGGAAGTTACATTACATTTTACATCTCATTACACAAAAATCTTTGAACAAAAACCAGAATAAAGAAATAAAACTATTTTTAGTAATAAAACAAACATTATAAAAAACACTTATTCATCAATTGACAGACCACCTGGAACCCAGTGACATTCTTAAAATACCTTATGGTACCTAGTTAAATAAACAAAAAGAAATATTATATAAAGTTTTCAAAATATTTCATGAACTCATACACTGAGTCATAAGCCACCGCCTTTTTCCAAAATGGATTTAAAACCGTAATAATTACGTAAGGAATAAATTCGCTCCATTAATTTTGTTGACATTATATTCATCAAAATAAAATTGTATCACTTGCTTCAAGTCGAAAAAGTTTTAACAAAATGATAAAATTAACCTCTTAACTCATGTTTCCCTTCCTCGAACTTGACATCTGTAACTCGCTGCACTTGAGCTAAATTTATTTTTATTGGCTTAGTTGAAAAATGGGACTCACTTCTCCCTACTCACAGCTCAGTCTGTAATGATCTTATCGGAATTATCTTCTGATTTATTTTTATTCTTCTTGCAGATACAATGGTGGTAAAATATACTCGTACATCGGCGAAGTGTGCATTTCCATCAACCCGTACCGAACGGTGGACATCTACGGGCAGAATTATGTTAATCAGTATAAAGGAAGAGAAATATTCGAAAGACCGCCTCATATTTTTGCTATTGCGGATGCCTCGTATAAAGCGATGAAACGAAGAGGAAAGGACACGTGCATTGTCATTTCTGGTACATTTATGAAAAATGTTAAATAAAAAAAATTGCTGAGTTATTTCCGTATTTATTTTTTTGTTTTTTGCAATTTTAGGTGAAAGTGGCTCAGGCAAAACTGAAGCGTCTAAAATTATAATGCGATATATTGCTGCTGTTACAAACATTAGCGGGCAACAGGAAGTTGACAGGTATTTTCCTTATTTTGTTTACTTGATTAAAAATGAAAGAAAATTTTATGGTTGATTTATTTTTTTTTTTAATCAATTTTAGAGTTAAAAATATTTTGTTGCAATCTAATGTTATATTGGAAGCATTTGGGAATGCAAAAACGAATAGGAATGACAATTCGAGTCGGTTTGGCAAATATATGGATATTAATTTTGATTTCAAAGGCGATCCAGTTGGTGGACATATTAATGATTATCTTTTAGAAAAGGTATGTTGATTAATAACCAGTTTTGGAGGTCAATTTATTTAAAAACTTTTAAATGCAATTAGTCGAGAGTAGTAGTTCAGCAGCTGGGAGAAAGGAGTTTTCATTCTTTCTATCAGGTAATTAATTTTGTAATCATCAATTATTATATCTATTATCTGAATGTTTTATATATTTGTTTGTTTATTTTTTTAGCTAATTTTTGGATCTCCAGATCAGGAATTGAGCAAATGGAAGCTGAAACGTGATCCAGACTCTTATCATTACATTAATCAAGGAAAATCACCAAAAGTAGAGTAAATTCATTGTTACACGCTTTTCTCTCTCCGTGTGTTGACAGGATGTAAAACAAGGAAGTAAATGTTTATTTATAAAGCTAAATTCATATGCTGCACCTGTTGATGA
Organism: Geophilus truncorum; assembly: GCA_034695745.1. NCBI lineage: Eukaryota > Metazoa > Arthropoda > Chilopoda > Geophilomorpha > Geophilidae > Geophilus > Geophilus truncorum. The sequence continues at coordinate 137,383 of JAQFZP010000003.1, read as the reverse complement.
GATGAGAATTGTGTCATTTGACCTTCGATTTAGTTCACTTAGATGAGTCAACAAAAGAATAAAATTTTAGCAATTGCACATCCTGATCATCCTACACGGAGTATTCATTTTGCTATTTGCATAAAATTCAAATTTCTGTCACTTTTATGGTCGAATTAATTATAAGTGACGAGTCGTGTTTATTTTAGGTCGATTCCATCAACGATCGAACGGATTACAAAACTGTAATTTCAGCTTTAAGAGTGCTCGGCCTTAAAACTGACCACATTCACGCCTTGTGGACAATATTAGCCGCCATCTTACATTTGGTAAGAAAAAAAATTAAATAAAATTGTACAATTTTTTATTTAAAATTTTTATTAGGGAAATGCGGAATTTATTTCCGAAGAAGACGAAACGAAACTGGCTGATGCAGACAATTTGCGAACCATTGCCGAATTGCTTAGTGTATCAGAGGAAAGTTTAATCAAAACATTATGCCACAGAGTTATTGCAGCAGGTGGAGAAGTGATGGAAAAAAAACACACCGTGGAGCAAGCAAAATATGGACGAGATGCGTTGGCAAAGGTAGTAACAAAAAATTATAAAATTTTCAAGATTTGAATCACGATTGAGGTTTGACGCTTATACTTGGTTTTTTTTTTTTTTTTTTTTTTAAGGCTATTTACGAACGCATGTTTACGTGGATTGTTAGTCAAGTCAACGAAGCGATTCATGTCAAAACGGGAGGCAAGAAGCATGCGAAAGAGACTGTCATTGGTGTACTGGATATTTATGGATTCGAGATATTTGATAACAATAGGTTTTTTTTATCATTTGTTCGTTGGCCTTGACAGTTCATTAATCCAATGAATTGACTTTATCTGACAGCTTTGAACAGTTTTGCATCAATTACTGCAACGAAAAACTGCAACAGCTTTTTATTGAGCTTGTTTTGAAATTAGAACAGGAAGAATATAAAAGAGAAGGAATCGAGTGGCAAAATGTATGTCACGATTTATATGTAATCGCTATACATAAAAAGTAATTTTTAATTAAATTTTTAGATTGAATATTTTAATAATCAAGTTATTTGTGAACTGGTTGAACAAAATCATAAAGGAGTAATTGCTATCTTAGATGAAGCTTGTTTGAACGTCGGGAAAATTAACGATGAGGTTATTATTACCGTACGTGATTTAAAATAACCAATAATTTGCATCTTTTTCCTTTTTTTTTTTTAATAGTTGCTTTTAGAGGCAATGAATAATAAATTGTCTGGTCATAAACATTACAGTAGTCGAATGGTAATAATGCATTGGTTTTATACTTGCATTTTAATTCCTAAATATATTTGTTAGGTGAACCCTGCCGACAAGACACTCGAACATCATCGCGATTTCAGAATTAAGCATTACGCAGGCGATGTTACTTACAATATAATTGGTTTCATAGACAAGAATAAAGACATGCTGTTCCAGGATTTTAAAAGGCTTTTATACAATAGGTATGTACATTTTGTAGTAAATTTTATGAGATATTTTTTGATTAATTTTACTGTTCTACAGTAAAAACGAATTAATTAAATCGATGTGGCCTGAAGGCGCTCAACATGTCACAAAAGTAAGAATTGTTGGATAATTTGGTTACCGGTAATGCGACAAATGGTACATTTTTTATATTTAGGTGACCAAAAGACCTCTCACAGCTGGTACATTGTTTAAAAATTCCATGATTGAATTAGTGAAAAACCTCACAAGCAAAGTATGTTTAAAATTATTGTCGACACTCATATTTCTAAAACTGGAATTTTATTTTTATTTTTGTCAGGAGCCTTATTACGTTCGTTGCATTAAACCAAACGAACAGAAATCGCCGGTACTGTTCACTGAAGAACGAGTTCGTCATCAAGTATGTTATTTGGGATTAATTGAAAACATTCGAGTGCGGAGAGCTGGTTTTGCATACAGACAGATATACGATAGGTTTCTTCGAAGGTATTTAGCCACATATTAAAGCAATGTTGATTTTAAAAATAAAAAATAATTTTTTTTTTTTTTTTTTTTTTTTTAGGTATAAGATGATTTCTAAATATACATGGCCTAATTTCTGCGGTGGAACAGACAAAGATGGTGTTCGAATTTTGATCGAACAGCAAAACTATTCCGAAGATGTTGTTTATGGAAATACAAAAATTTTCATTCGCTCACCGCAGACACTTTCGAACTTGGAAAATGCTCGTTCACGACTCATTCCGGGTATAGTCATATTTTTGCAAAAGATTTGGCGAGGTACACTCGTTCGGACTCGGTTGCGCAAAATAAAAGCAGTGCACACCATAATGACTGCTTACCGGCAGTATAAATTGAGAAATTACGTTCGGCAGTTGGCGAGCACTTTTAAGTAATTTTTGAGATAAAAGAAGAATAGGATTTATACTCATAATTTTTTTTAAATTTTGACTAGAAATGCGAAAAATCTGAAAGATTACGGCAAAAGCTTGAATTGGCCAACTGCACCTTGTGTTTTGAAAGTCGCAGCAACACAATTGCGAAGTATTTTCAAACGGTAACACGTAAACGAAAAATTTTAGAAAAATAAGTGAATCTAATAAAAAAAATTTGTTGCAGTTGGCAAGCGTACATGGTGCTACAAAGAATACCACGTGAAGAATGGCCTCAATTGCGTCAAAAAGCTGCAGCCTTCGATTCGTTAAATAATCGAAAACCCGATTGGGGTCTTCACCGAAAGTGGGAAGGCAATTATTTATCACTGGCTAATGAAAACGACAACGTGGCATCCTTTGTTTCATCTGTCTGTAATCTTCGCTCCAAAGATAAATTTCAAAAAGTTATTTTTTCAAGTTTGATTAAAAAGGTGAGTTTTTTGGGTTTTTTTTTTTTTTTTTTTTGAGACACAAAATCATGTACTTAGTTGAATTCTTTTTAATTTTCAGGTAAATAAACATTACAAAACGGCCGAACGCTCGATTCTCATTACGGACAAGTTGATTTACAAATTGGATAACAAAAAGTTTACGCCATTGAAAACACCAGTTCCATTGGCAGAAGTATTTATTGAATTTTAGATAAATTTTTAGTAGAAATAGGATTAATTAATTGAAAATGAATGCAATTTATTATAGGTTACAGGGATCAGTGTTAGTCCAGGAATAGACCAATTAGTGATTATTCATTCCAAGAAAGGAAACGATATGGTGATGAGCCTAATCAGCAACGGTGGCAAGGAAAACAGGGTTGGAGAAATAGTAGGCGTTCTATGCAGCTTGTGGCAATTGTAAGTACCATTAACAGTACCATTAACTGGATTTGAGTTGATTTTGATTTTGATGTCCATTCAGGAGTCAAAAACGAGAACTTCGAGTTATCGTTGCTTCGCAATTGCAATGCATGTTGGGTAATAAGAGTCGTACTGTCTCGTTAGAGTGCAGTCCGTCTGTTTCGTATCCAACTTTCCGAAAAAATGGAAACGGGATTTGCTTCGTGTGGCCTTCCAATTAAAATAAGTACAAAGTACTTAAAACACGCACTCATTATATTGCATAGTTTTTTTTTAACTGAAATTTTATTTCTAGTTTCATTAATATGCAAGTAAGCAGAAAAAACAATTGTTAACGTTTGTTACAAAGTGAAATGTGTATTTTGGATTTATTTACTAATGACATGCAAAAAAAAGAGTCTTTTAAATGAAGTGGCATAATTACGCTATTCAGATACAATCATTAAGCTTATTTTGATATAATTTATTGAAAAGAAGACATAATAATATAGCATGAATCACGAAATAATGAGCCTTTGATCCATTCCTGCCTCAGTTTGTTGTGTATGTAGTCTGCAATTGCAATTATTTTGTAATTTTTGGGTTTTTTGTTTTGGTGAACGTTTAGCATAATTTTTGCATTAATCAGATTTATTAATAGAAATGAAGTGGTTGGTAAAAAAATAATATTGTAAATATTTTATATTCTTAACTTCAGTTTCGATCGATTTACATATTGATGTGTGCCTTGCAAAGGTTTAAGTAATTATTTTTACGACTTTAAAGTCCATTTACATACGGTTATATTAATTTTTGATTGCATTGTAATTTCAAGAAATGATAATTTCTATTTTTTTTTTGAATGAAGTGCTTATTCTTGATACGCTCAATGTTGCGTACAATCAATATATGGACAACATTTTGAAATAAAAAGTTGTTTTGCAATGTGATACTGACGTTGTATCTATATCAGTATTTGTATCATGCTTTCCGGGAAGAAAATGGAAATGGGATTTGCTTTGTGTGGCCAATAAATTAAAATACTGTAAATACAATGTACTTGAACCTGGGACTCAACTGTGTCACAAACTAAAATGTATGATGATTAATCAGGATGAGGAGCATTGCATCTTTTTATTCTTATTCAAAACTAACTATAAATATATTTTAATTGTCAACAACACTTATTGGTATGGCCGTGCGTCAATACTTTAAAATGTATTGATAGTATAATGAATGAGTTCAGTGTGGAAACTTTTTACTGGAAAGATATACGCAATATATGAATCAAATTTTAGTAATGGCAAGTATAATATTACATTCACTATCTTAAGAGAAAAGCTTTCTTCCCTCGCGGCGTTGTAAGATTTGAGATTATGTTACAATTACCAGGTGCATTTACAGTTCACTTTGACATGAATACATACATCACTGCAATGCATGTTTGTTAACATAAATATGATTTGAGGAAGATGACAATATCTCACAAATACAGCTCACAAATCTGATTTTATTTAAAATAATAGTTTGTAAGTTATGCAGAATGGTTGTATTTTTTTGCGTGACTTGATCTGCACAAACTCAACGCGATTGATTAGTACAACGCTTACCATAAAATGTTGTCGCGTTGAATTTTTAATGTGCAATAAATTTAAATTTAACTGACAGTTTAGTGGACGAGGTCGTTTTCATGTTTCCGTTAACTAGATTGCAGTGTGGTGTAGATCAACTTTACTTTCAAGTTAGTATTATTTAATAAAATGTGATAACTACTTCTTAAAAATTGGTCAGTTTTACGCCCAGTCGTTTGACTTAATTTACAAATCATAAAAGTTGTAATAATAATTTTTATCCTAAGCATTTGTCAGGTACTGTGATGTGTCAATTGCAGTTGAAAATGGGTTACTAGAATTTCATTACTTTTGACCTCATCAATTCTCTAGTGGTAAATTTTTACAAATAATTTTTTTGTTGAAAAATTTTCATATTATTACAAGTTTTATTAACCGAGTTATAAGAAAAACTGGTTGGCCAGATACTTATGATCGATACTATAACTTTATTATTAGAGCAACGATCGATACTGGCTTACGAACTTGAAATTCTTGTAAACAATGCGATTTTGCTATAGGCCCAGGAATTATGTATGTGAGTCAGAAATTGTTTACATAACTTTTAAAATTATTAATACCCTGTTTGCTATTACAGTAGTGTGGGCAGGGGGGGTACTTGAAAAATGCACAGTTTATTTTTCTAAGTTTATCCCAAATTGGAAACGTATTGGAGTAGTGGTCTATTCCTGTTACTTATGACTTCATTCAACTAAAGTTTCGAGCAATCAGTAGGTGGCCGAGAAAGATACATTAACATTCTTCACATAGGGCTTTAAAAAACCCTTGACATTTCTTGATAAAAGAGAAATACTCTAAATATTCTAAGACCACAATAGCTACATTATACTACAGAAACACGATAACGTCATTCTACTGTGGACAGTACACGTCATAATTCAATCAAAGATGATATTCAAGTCCGTCCACTCATCATGAATAACATAGAAAATTAGATACTCGAGTCTGCTCAGCATTGCACTTAAACCTTCTACAAATCTCTAAAAGCACACTCACAACTCAGAGGATAGCATTAGTTCAACTACGCCCACACAAAACTCCTACATCTTAAATAAAAATAAAATAAGACTTTTAAATAAATTTGAATACAATTTAACTTCACTTTAAAAAAAACATTTTCCACATAACATAACAAGAGACAACATAAACCAACTTCAACATAAGTATGTTGAAACCCAAAAGTTCACTGACGTATCATTATCTCAACCCCTGCAATGAGTAATGCGAAACTCTATACACTGGACCAAAACGCTGCCCCAAATGTCTAGTTCCCACCCCACCCAATACCACATTTGATTCACCCGGTTTTCTCACTTCCCCGGCTTATGCAGAGTGCTTCATTCTATTCTTATAGAAAGAGGCGAAGGAGTACAAATCGGGAGTCTGGTTTGTCTCCGTGTGTTTGTGTTCTTCGCCGCATGGCTTGATTACTTTAATCTAGTTTTTAATGCCACTCGATCGCACTCGTGCGCCGAGTCTTTAACAGAGGCGTCCTTTGTCTCGCCCCCAACCAGTCGTAACCCGCTCGCCGGGAGAGACGTCTGCCGTTAGTGCGAAATATCATTCAAGGATAAACATGAGGAACCTTGAACGGATGCTGATCAGATGTTCTTCTTTGAAATCAGAAGATGAGTCATCAAGTTTGAACAGGGAAAGAAAAAATATCATACAGGTGGGTAAGATTAAGAAGAGGGGGTAGGAATGTCACGTGATGTCAGATGAGGGCTGAGCGTGAGCGCGTGAGTTTAAAGTTTAAAGAAATGTTTTCGCGAGCGATAAATACCGGATGAAGAAGTTTTTGTGAAATTTTGTTTTTGTTTTTATGTGTTTATGGTTTTTTGAGTTGAAGTGTCATTTGTTGTTGTTTTTAGTAGACTTGGTAATTTTCTTTAAAGAGTAGAGCTTTTAATAGTCTGCATTTGTTGGCACATAAAAACTTTTACAATCCAAGTTTGAGTGTCGTGACACGTTAAAAATTAAAATGTGTGACACTGCTCTCATACGTTTCAATCCATTATGCAGTTGGAAAATAATTGAGTTTTTTTGTAACCGAGTTGAAGCAACTCGGTAACGACCTTTTCAAATAGTTAAAGACTTGATTCTAGACGGTACAAAGTAAAAATAACTTATCATTAGTTTTTCTGTGATGTTTTCTCAGACAATAAATAATGACGTCGTTATTCGATTCTGATTCGGCCCTCGAAGTGAGTTATCACATTTTGTAAGTCTCTAATTTGGCATTAAATCAACATGTAATGCCATTGTCTGTCTGATAATCCAAACTGAATTTCAAAAGGATTAAATTAGAAGTAGTTTATTTATTTCTGCTTTAACATATTGATTCGCATCACTTTTATGCTTTAACAATAGTGCTCTAACAAAGTTTGGTAATGGTATTTGACAAAATAAACGTTGTTTACATGATAAAAGGTTGAACCTTACATATGTAAATTTAGAATTTGTTACCGGTATCCGAAAAGTAAAACCCAAATTTGATAAAATGTTATTATTAACTTACTATTATTATAATATTAACAGTCAATCCGTGTAATGAAAGGATATTTAAGGGAATTTCTCAAATTTATTTTTTATCATTTAAGTTTAATTCAAAAGATTTAAATTGGACAATTGGCAAAACAAGCATCTCATAAATTAAAATGCCCAAAATGTGATGATTATTAATTAATAATATAATTCAGCTCTTAACACTCTAGTTTAACATTTTATACTTCAGTTTAATGCACAGATGCATTTGAGACGCTTGGAGGAAGGGGGAGGGGTGGTCATTTGCATCAATTCAGATTGTAATGGCTTTTTTCTTGGTTATTTGAACACACAAGCTTTGTTTTTAATTTCTTGTATAAAAAAATAATCAAATTTGCAGCCCGAAAAGCAATTAAATGTGTAAATAGTCGTTTTCCCATAACGTTCAAAAAACTTTATGATCAATCCGAAGTGGGTTGGGGAGCCATTTTAGAACGACTTTTATTTCAGTTTTTATAATTATTTTTTTTGTAGATTAACTGTTTAACAATTAATCTAAAAATAATAGTATCTACTATCTCTGATTTAGCTGCTTATTTGTGTTTACACTAATCCTATCAGTAAGTGTACAGTGTGACACAATTTGTCATTAGATAACATACCGGTATGTACTTTTAAAACATGAAAAGTTTTTATGACACTCTAGTTCTATTTTAAACGAATAGGACCAAATTAGAAATTTCATTCCTGTCAGAATGGGTTTGGCATTTTCACTAACAACTCTTCACTATTTTTAATTAACTAAAGCGAAATTTATTTCTAAATAAGGTGCCATTAATATTTTAGCAATATTAATCCGCAGACAGTTTACTGACGCCATGTGTCGTGCCACAAAGCGAGTTTTGAATGATTACTGACACAGCAATTCGCAATTTATGACCAAACATCATTCTATCACTTGTGAGAATACAAATCCCTATTCAACCTAACATTCAAGTCCGAACAACACACCATTAATGTTACATCCGAATTTAAGCTGCACGTGAAATCTAATAACATGTCTTTAACTGTCTTTTCTCTGACATTGCAGCAATTAAAATGTATCACTCCATAGTACATGACGCTTTAAAAAAGTGTAATAATTTCACCGCGGCCAATTAAAACTAATATAAACGTTGCATCACATCTACTTTAACTGTAAAATAACATCATTTAATTTTTATACTTTGCCGTAATCTGTTATGGACCAAAATGCATGACACGGGAAAAGGAAGAAGTGATGACATCAGAAAGTAGTTCACTGCAGTGTAAAATTAATTAATTTGAAGAGAAAAAAAGAAGGATTTAATACAATTAAGTGGTGGACAAGTTGAATACAAACTTGGTCGAAATTTATAGTTGGACAAAGGTCAGTTTGGTCAGTGTGCACGCTTCATCACTTTAAAGTGTTGCTGTTAAACCTTGAAACACTTAAGAATTAACGCTTGAACTTCTTATTTACATATGTAAGTAATGAGAAATTATAATTAAAAAGAATTTGGTATTTAAATTATTACTTGGTGAGATGGATACGACCATGTGGTGGCGTCTTGAAAAACTAAATTTCTGGAAACATTATCTTATCAAGATTAAATAAGGCTCGAGTATGCAATGCACATTGATCCAGCGCACAGATTTTAAACGCGACGTTTGAAGTGTGGTGCGAACGCAGCATGTCAAACTCGTAAGTTATTCACGCATTACATTTTTGCTTTTTTGGATATTTTACTTTTAGTGTGACGTGTGTTTGATCAAGAGAAGTAAAGGATTCGTTTTCAGATTCAGGCCTAAATTTCTACTACTGTTATGTTTCACGTGTCTAATTATTGCATTCATTGGCTATTATAACTTAACAATTTTAAGGTAAGTCATTTTATGGATTCTGTTAAATATTTAAAAACATAAAAATAGAACAAATATTGTATTTTTAACGATGTTAAAATTTTTTAAAAATTAAACTTAAAACTGCGGCATTTGACTCATTTAACTTCATCTATTTTTTTGGAAGACCTCTTTACGACGTGCGTACGTTTTACAACATAAATCGTTAAAAAAACATGCTTTATTTTATTCTATTTTTGAGTCTTTTCTTAAATAGGTTTATTTTTACATCAGTTTTAATTTAACCTTTTTAAACTACTTAGCAACAGTTTCACTTATACTCATATTAAATATTTAAATTATTTATTCTTCAACAGCCCAATGTCGATTCGTAATTATTTACTATTGTCATCCGGTTCGTCCGATCAACAAGGTCAATGCACGCCAAAGAATTCAGTGGTGTTCCTCAAGACACACAAAACCGCAGGATCGACGATTCAGAACATTTTAATGAGATACGCCGACACTCACGGCCTTCTTGTCGCACTGCCCTACATTACAAATTACTTGGGACATCCTGCGCTTTTCAGACGAGAGTTTGTGCCTTCACTCAAACCAGGCTACTCCTACAACATCCTGTGCCATCACGCGCGCTTCGATTTCGACGAGATGCAACGTGTTGTTAGTGGCAACGCCACATTCGTTACGGTTCTTCGTGATCCGGCTCAATTATTCGAGTCACTCTTTTCCTACTACAAACTAAAGAGGTTCTACAATTTATCTTTGGAAGATTACGCGTTTGGAACTCGTCTCGCAATAAGAGCGAGCAAACAGAGGTTTTATGGGAAAATAGGTCGTAATCAAATGATGTTCGATTTGGGTTTTGACGAGTCCCATTTCGACAACACGGAAACTGTTTTGACATACTCGAGGTATTTAGATAGCAAATTTGACTTGGTGATGATTTCGGAGAGAATGATGGAGTCGCTCGTGTTGTTGCGACATCTTCTGTGTTGGGAAGTCAAAGATGTGATTGCGTTTAAACACAATGTGCGTTTGCCATTTAAGAAAGTAAGACTCGAGCCTGATATAGAAGACGGACTCAGGGAGTTAAATCGAGCAGATCAAATACTCTACGATTACTTCGACCAACGGCTGTCGCAGCAAATCGCCGAGTTCGGGGTTAAGCGGATGGAGCTCGAGGTAAAGGAATTAGAGCAGAAATTGAAGTTTTGGCACGACTTTTGCGTGGACAGTGAAGTGACAGCTAGGAATTTAAGTTTTAGTTATAAGCCGTTCAGTAATCAAGTGTACGGCTTTAAATTACGAAAAAATATGACAAATCCCGTTTGCCAGAATTTAGCTAAAGCTGAACTTCCTTTCACGGATGAAATGAGGGGAAAGCAAATGCCATATTATGCGCTCGAATCTGCTGAGGTAAAAGAAGTAGACCAAATGAGAAAGAGACAATTCAGAAAATCGTGACATTGTCTGACTTTTCTTAAACTTTATTTGTGATATTTTTATGGAATGTGTAATATTTGAATTTTATTGTTTAATTTTTAATTTTTACGTTATATTACCTTTGCGCGAAACTCAGAAAGTTGAACTGAAACATCAAAATTGAATGAAATAAAAACAAATATTTTTATGTAATAGTAAATAAAACCGATGTTGAATCAATAACTGGAGAAAAAAAAACCTTTGTTTTCCTTTCAAATGCCATCTTAAAGCAGAGAATTCAAACTGTTGATTTAAAAAAATAAACAAAAGTGAATTTCCATGGCGAGATTATTGAACAACTCAAGGACAGATGACGCATCGATAATCATTGGACGGATGCTGGCGACGCGCGTTTAGTGCGCATGCGCATGCTCCTTGTCGATTCTCATCCCTTCGTGCTCCGCTGTGGGTGTCAGCGTCTCTACAACTGCATTTACTGCATCCTGCACTGAGCATGGCCTTTTCCTGGAGACTCCCCAGAGGTTCATTCTATGCCTAAGAGCATTGGATTCGCACCTGGCCACCATTTTTAACCCGGCACTCCACCATCTTGAAGGGCGAGCATCTCCTCCTGCTCGCATCAGGTTGCTATTCTAGTCAGCGATGCTGCTCGGCATCTGCTCGCCAGCCGTTCAAGAAACCCGGAGCTTGTGAGCAACCGCCATCTCCTCACTCAACTCGCAGAAGCGATGCCCGCCCACGCTCGCTTGGTGATGGTCGTGCTGATTTTCAGCCTCATAGGTAAGCCCGAGCATCCATTTCTAGCGCTTTTCCCTCCTAAGTTCAATGATCCCCTGATTTTGAGTCGACTTGACCTTGCAACATCACATTAAACGACGCTTCAAAACCATCTCCAACTCTTCTATCATCATCATCTTCCATCTCGAGTTCTTTGATTTAAGTGTTTGTGATTTACCACATGGATGTCTTGTGGTGCCGAGCCAGTTATTATAACCTTCAGGTGAGAATTCGGTACCGGTAATGTAAATGAAGACGATGGGAATAGAGTTGGTATTTTTTATTGTTTTTTCCATTTCCACATTTTTCTTTCTTTTAATTTTTAATCCAGTCGCTCTGCAAATCCGATGGTTTGAGTGTTGAGTTTATGGAATTATTTACAAACTCGGTTGTACTCGCGTGATCCCAAGATAAATATGGCAAAATAAAACTAAAAAAATGGTCGGAGAAGACTCATACCACATGCCAAAGAGCGGAATGTGCACTTATTGTATGAGAGCAACACATTTATCCGAAAGCTTTTTGATAGGTTGCCTGGCGAATCGATTAAGAAAAACATCTTTTTGTTATTCTTATTAATCAAATCCAGTAGTGTTTGGCGGTTCGGTAACGCCACTTCCTTCGCAATCGTGCGGGAGAAATGATTCATGAGAACTTGACTATGAACTGCACCTGTCAACTCAAATATTTTCCCATCACCTGTTTATTCCTCGCACGGAAATAAAGAACTTTTCCTTTTCGCTCAAACTCAGATAAATAAATCTTTTTAAATGTTGAGTTGTTCGTTTTTAACGCCGATAATTCGAATCAAGTGTGTGAAACACCACCTAATTGCCTTGTGATGCTGTTTACAACCCTGTTTATGCTTTCGGTGAAATCTCGTTGACGCAAATACTTTTGGTCTTTTGGATTAACTGGTTCCTGGTCAGTTGTCAGCTTTAAATGCGGGAAGATGTACTAAAAGGGAAAGTAAACGGGAAAAGGTAGAAAAATGTAGTAATTGACTTGATTACAGAGTGTGCGTGAGCTTGACCAAAACCTCCGTCTGTTCACGCATTGAGTGTGGAAGGGGATGGCACTTTTGCCTCGGAGGCAGCCATTGGGAAGATTTCTTTCTGATAAAACAAACCCCCTTGTGCAACTCCACATTACATGAAATTCGACGCTCGAGTGTGATCGAAGGAGAACTGAGAAAAGCTCTTTTTATTTCCTTCTCCGAATTCGTTTGTTTGTTGGTCCGTTGAAAAGAGAATTGAAATAAGGTCAAAGGTGAGAATTATTCTGTAGTGGTGAGAAAACCGCCGAATGATAAGAGGAAATGTACGGCGGCGTTTGGAGAATTGCTCAGAGAAAAGTAAAAAAAAAAAAAAAAGAATACAAATGTTTGGAAAGATGTAGAACAAGAGGAAAAAACAGGAGTCGCGGGATCGATAAATTAAGAGGAAAACCAAAACTAAGGAAATGAAATAATCTAAATCAAATTACACTCGATTGTTAACTTAACTTGAAGCTGAATGTGTAAAGACAAAACCAAACCTTTTGCTATAGAATTTTTATTTTCTCCTTTTGAAATTTTTATACCTTTAAAAAAAATCACACAACTTCCGAGAACCTTTGATTTCATCAATAACGTCACATAAATTTTTAACTTTTATTTATCTATTAAAGTTAGAAAAAGAAACGGTTCTAAGTGCAAAAAGAAAGGGAAAAAACAATTCTACTGTCACAAACTTCTACCAGTACCGTATAATTTGAATGGTTCCTTTTTTCATTTTTCTTTTGTAACCAAAAGCGTTTCATTTTGAATAACTTTTTTTGTCTACCAAAACTCTATCTTTCTCTTTTTCTCTCACAAAACAAAATTATTTTTGCCGACAAATTTGCTAGATGCGAAGCGTTTCTTTTATTTTCTTCTCGCAATAATCGTAACCCTTTTTTTTCTCTCGTTTTAAACAAAACCTATTTCGCACATGTTTATTGTGTTAAAGTTGAATCTTTTGAAAAACACTCTTTGTCTATTTCGTGTCCCAGATGCTCGGGCTGAGGAGGAGGCTCAGGGACCTGAATTTATCGTGGAGCCGCCGAACCAGATTGATTTCTCCAACTCAACAGGAGCGATCTTGGAATGCTCAGCACGCGGATGGCCTACACCTGCAGTTTCATGGGTCCAGGTAAGGTCCCTCGAAAGAGCCATAAAGTGCGCAAGTAAATCAACTTATGAACCTGAAATGGTTCGGCAGTTTTTACGACAAACGAGAATTTGCTAATAAAATACAGCAATGTTGCCACTTACTTGTTAGTCGTCACGTATTGATTTGTTAATAACCAAATTCCACGGCCTTTGACATTCAGAGAATGACCTTCAGGTGTTTTACTCTCAAATCTAGTTATTCGCGCACTAGATAAAATGTCAAGCACTGCAATTAAAGTCTGCACACAGGAAGTCATTGTAATTTTCCCCCCCTGAAAACGTACTGTATTTCAGAAATTAAATTCGTCTTAATTAACTCGGCAAGAATTGTTTATTTATTGCTTTTCTTTTCTTATCGATTTCAAATTTAAATCTTTACTTAGGAATTTTCACTCCACTTTCAATTTACTCAGGTGCTAAAAATAGCATCGACCGAGCTCAAAACAGTTGTTTATCATAATTTAGGAAGTGGTTTGGTTTCCCAAACCTTTTGTTTCGCGTTTTCTCGACGTTGACAGGCGAGATTTCTGAAAAGTTTGTCAATGCTGTACAATTAAGCTCGTCGTTGGTTTATTCTAGTTTATTATACATTTTCGCGCAACTTTGCGACTTTCAATCAGTAATCTAATCAAGCTGCTTATTCGTATGAAAATTTAAATTGGATTTGCGCATATCTAATCAGAAACAAAAATTCTAATCAAATTTAAAGAGCAGAAAATTTTAGAATTGAGTTAGATTGTTTTCTTTACGTTCGAAAAGTACAGGAAGTAAGCAATAAGGTGAAACTGTTCGTTGAAATGACTCAATTAGTCTTGCAATATACAACAGCGCCGCTTTTGGTTCGAAACTGAAGTAAGTAATCTCAAGGTAAATCCTTTCTCTTTATTTTGGAGTTTTAATTTAGGTGAGTACACCTACGCGCTAAACCGAATCGTCTATCAAAATACACAAAGTTTCTGTTTTCGGTTGTTTTATTTACAATCCAAACAACTATTGCATTAAAGGGCACAACACGTGATGATACAAAAGGTTAATAACTGTTAACAGACGGCGTTGTGTGTGGGTTGCATGTAAATGAATCTGAATTTTAAACGCAAGATTCCCCAACGTGAGCTCATCTACGTGCGAATGATAAAATGCGCGTTTTGAGGATGTTATCTGGAGCAGCGGCGCGTCTTTTATTCGACGTGATGATATTATAATTTATGGAAGTTTCAAGGCTTCATGTGTGACTATGTGTCTGTAGGTGGACGGCACTCCCGTGAGCAATGTAACCAGCCTTCGAGAAGCGCTGCCAGTAGGAAAGCTCGTGTTTCTACCGTTCAGAGCTGAAGACTACAGACAGGATGTGCATGCAGTGCATTATCGCTGTGTAGCCGTCAATTCAGTTGGCAGCGTTATCAGCAGAGAAGTCCAGGTCAGAGCAGGTAGGTTGATTAGCAAATGGTCAGGTGTGGTCATCCTTTGGGAAAAATAACCACTCGTATCATCAATTTAAATGTAAGGACTTGATATTATTATTATTATGTAAAAAGAAAAAAAAATGTTGCAAATCTCGCTTTAATTTGAACTAATTAAAATCGAATTTTGAAAAGTTATGAAATGATATTTACTTTAATAGTTATCTTGGGAATTATTAGAACAAACATTTGTGTCAATGCATTTATTTGTTTTGGCGCCTTGTGCGTTAATAATTTTCGGATATGTTATGTTGTGAGTAAATGTGGTCTCAGGAAACACCATTTTGAAACCGAAAACAATGCTCGAACCACAGACTCGAAGTGATTATCGGTCTGGTTGGTTTAGACTTTCAGAAGACCCTTTTATCAGGAAAAGTGGTTTGTTTTGCTTCTAAGATGGGTTTTGTGAGTAGCTTGTGTCTTTAAGGGCTTTTTAAACGTCTTTGTGCTGAGTTATTTTTCGGGATTTTACGAGAGAAAGCAAGTTGCTGGGATACGAAATAAAAATAAAGAGACTTGTTTTGCTGTTTTCCTCATCGACTCATGTTTATGTCTCTTCTTGTGCTCTATTTTTATTTCAGTGCTTCTTCAAGTGTACGATGTTCATGTGTACGACACATACGTCATTTCGGGCAACACGGGCGTCCTCAAATGTCATATTCCCTCGGTGTTGTCCGATTTCGTTAGAGTCATCTCTTGGACCAGAGACGAAGCCTACATCATTTCACCCACGCATTCTAAAGGCAAGAGGGAAATCATTTTCGCCATGATTGGTTCTTCATCCCAGCCGTGTGCTTGACTGAATTTTCTTGTTTGCCAATAGATCCTAATGCCAAGTATGTGGTCATGCCGAATGGAGATCTGCACATACGTCATGCGCGCACAAGTGACGCCTCCTCGCGCTTCCACTGCCAGACAATCAATCGACTGACCGGTCAGCGAAGG
The DNA here is from genome assembly GCA_034695745.1 of Geophilus truncorum. NCBI lineage: Eukaryota > Metazoa > Arthropoda > Chilopoda > Geophilomorpha > Geophilidae > Geophilus > Geophilus truncorum. The sequence goes on along the minus strand of JAQFZP010000003.1, from coordinate 121,313 downwards.
ACGAGTGTCATCTCAGGGCGTCTCTTCGTAACTGGTTAGTGATCCGTAACTTAAAATGGCAGCGAAATTTATCCCTCCTCGTTATTACCAGCACAATTTTCCAGCAGCGTCCGCCCCTAGAGGGATTTATCATTTATTGATGTTTTCAACTTCTTGAAAAACGGAATATCACAAGCAATTATTTCAATTCAATTTTCCAATAAATTTAATTACGCACACAATTTGACCTTTTAAATTGGTTCAAAATTAAGTTTAATATAATTATTAAAAACCCCGTTTCTGCAACATATTAAATTTTTTTTATGAATTTTGACAATTTTTTTCTTCTCGAAGGATGGATGAGGGAGGGTTTAGTTGGAGTAAAGTAAAAAAGTGTTTAAACTTTATGATTTTAGATTGCTACCGTCAGTGTGATTTGTCGGAATCATATTTTTGACGTCATGTTTAGAATAGCTGCAGGTCATAAAGGGTTGTGTTTCCAGTTGCTGCAAACAGTCACTTTGCCGCAATTGCATGCGCAGAAATTCAATTAAAAGCAACGCATTATAATTTTCGCAAATCTGCAGAATAAATAGACGGTTTCGAAGAGTTGCATTATCAAACTGCAAACCAGAGAAATTACCTTTTATTACTTTTTATTTATTTTCATTTAATTTCTATTTTTTATTTCCATATTCCACTAATTATCGAAGACCCCAAAGGAAACGTTCCTCCAAAACTTACCGACACGCTCACGAAAGTTAAAGTGAAACAAGGAGATATATTGGTAATACCATGCGTCGCTCATGGGAATCCGGCGCCTAAATTCAAGTAAATAGGATAAATGTTTTAGCATCGCTACCATATATTTATATATATTTAATTTTAAAAAAACTGTTTGCAGGTGGTACGTGAAACCAGAAAGAAACGTGCAACATTTAGTACATCTGGGAGATAGGGCATATCAAACTGCCAGTAGTTTGGTCTTAGTAGACCCTCAAGTGTCAGATGGCGGCACTTACATATGTGAAGCGCAGAATTCGGTGGCGACTGAAAGGGCAGAGATCAAAGTGATGGTAACAGGTAAAAGTTTTAAAGTCTTTTTTTTTTTTTTAATGAAAAGCATGCCGGTACTTTAAATTTACATAAATTTGGAGTTAAATTTCTCGGTCTTTTGCACCGAATTACGTTCCTAGAAAACATTATGTTAAGGTTGATTTTGAAATTTCCAGTTCCGCTGTCAGCAAAGATCGAGCCGTCAGTTTTAATAGCGGAAGAAAAACAACCGGCTGTGTTTAAATGCTATCCCTCAGGATTTCCCATCACTGGCATTATATGGCTTAAAAATGGACGAGTTTTAATGAAAATTAACCACAACATCACTCACGTGAGCGAACTTAAAGTGGAATCAGCAGATTTAGAAAGTCGAGGAATGTATCAGTGTGTGGTTAAGAACGGTCAAGAGTCGAGTCAGGCTTCTGGAGAACTGAGATTAAAAGGTAAACAGCAACCTCACGTTAAATTTTTTGTTTCACATAAAAGTAAAATTCAGGATATCAATTTTCACTAAATGAAACTTTGCATTGTAATTGACAGACGCAGCGCCGGTTTTGAAACGTGGATTTAGCGATAAAGTTTTGCAACCGGGTCCAGGATTTTCACTTCAATGTGTAGCGGTGGGAAGTCCACCTCCGACTGTAACGTGGATGTTAGATGGCATTACGATGAAAAGCGGAAAAGATCGAGTGTCCATTTATACATACTTGGATCCAACTGGAGATGTTGTCAGCAGTTTCAATGTGAGCAATACACGTACAGAAGACGGTGGTTTATATCGGTGCGTGATTAGAAACAAGGCAGGTGGCGTCGAGCACATGGCCCGAGTAAATATTTTTGGTAAGAAAATATTGACGCACGATGACGAGTTTAAAAAATGACTAAAATAGAACGAAATATTACATTTTAATTAGAGCTTGACCGATTCTAATATCGGTATCGGAAATCGGCCGATATTAACGAAAATATCGGCATTGGCCGATATTTCGGGGACCAATTTCGATTTTTCAAAAATAAAAATCGAGTGACGTTTTTATTACGTTTTTATTACGTTAACGTAATGAAAACGTCACTCGATTTCTGTTAGCAAAATTACGAAATACATCGATTTTATTATTTTTCTTAAAGATATGTTGCTTAATTTTACAAAACAAAAGATTTGCCAATTTTTCCCATATCGGTCAAGCTCTAATTTTAATGATGATTTTTAGTTTTTAAAATTTTATTTTGATCTATTTTAGAAAGCTTTTCTTGTTTTAATCGAAATTAACTCGAGGTTAAATTGTAACGTGTTAATTAATTAATTAATCGGAAAAAGGTAAACCGGCTGTGCGCAAAACGCCCAAATTAGCCGTGGTGGCTGGAAACGATATTTGGGTCGATTGTCCGATGTATGGATATCCGATTGATAACATCACTTGGGAGAAAGGTGCATTTTTCATTCGTGTCTAATGAAATTTGTAAACGAATAACACAAACGTATTTAATTTAGATGGTCGAAGTTTGCCGTTTGATTTGCGACAATCGTTGTTCAGAAACGGTACCATCAAGATCACGAACGTACAAAGAGGCGTGGACAGTGGTCGATACACTTGTATCGTGAATAACAAGCACGGTCAAGCTGCGAAAGAGGATAAGCAGCTCGTCGTAATGGGTCAGGTTGATGAGAGTTTAAACCACTGCCTCTCTTTACTGTATTAACATTTTATTGATCTCCAAGAAAATTGGACTATAAAAATATTATACTGCGTTCTGCACTTTTTTTATTGGCTCCGAAATTGCAAAAAGGGAGGCAGTCGATTGCATATTTCAATCGAGAATGAAGAGATGGAATGAAATGTAGTTTTTATTCTTTTCTTTTTTTCCTTAAAAAAAAAACAAAAAAAACAAAAAAAAAAAAAAAAAAATTCCATTTCTTTAATTCTCTTTTTTATATTCGACAAACGTCTCATAATATTTTTTTTATTGTTTCTATTTTGCCAGAAACATCATCGATTTGCAGATCTGTTTAACTTTATACTTGATAGATTCTAGTTCATTGCAGTTCCACCAAAGATAATCCCATTTGCGTTTGTGGGCGATCAATTTCATCTGGGAATGAGGGCGCATTTGACGTGTGCAGTTTCCGAGGGGGATTTACCTGTTCGTTTCCAGTGGCTCAAAGATGGACGTCAAATGGCAACAACGTTGGGCGTGGTGGTTCGCAGTTATGATCAACACACGAGTTCCTTGAGTATTGAAGGTGTTTCGTCGCAGCACAGTGGCAACTACACGTGTGTTGTGGCCAATTCTGCAGGCACCACGACCCACAGTGCACAGCTCCTTGTGCAGGGTAATTAATCATCTTGTGTTTCTCTTTTTTCGTTTGTTTTGTTGGTTTCTCTATGTGTTGTCATCAGTTCTCAGTGGGATCTACAATTGAAGATTAGTGCTAAGAGCAAAAACTTAAAAAAAAAAACACTTTCATCACTTTGTCGCTGAATTTTTCAAAGACAATTTTTCAGATTTTTTTTTTTAATGACTGGAAATGTGAACTAATGAATTTTTCGCCCCTTTTTTCCATTTTTCACGATTGGAACTTTGACGGATGTGTGGTATGGTATTAATTTTTTACATTTTTTGATTTTTTTGAGATTTTTTTCAAGAAGAAAAACAAAATTTTTTACAGAATTTTTTGACTTTTTTATACGAATTTTTTTATTGCAGATTTTTGAATTTTTCACATTTTTCACATTGTTTTCTTTTTGGCACCAAAAAGTTTTTTTGTGCACATTTTTTAAACTTTTTGCATATTTTTGAAAATTTTCCAGTTGCCCCCAAGCTAGTTCCTTTTTCATTTCACGGCGATTATTTATACGAGGGAGGAGAGGCGCGAGTTTCTTGTGTCGTTTCTCAGGGAGATCTTCCCATCTCTTTACAATGGAAGAAAGATGGCCGCCGCCCTGACCTTGAAGAAAGTGTCGGGCTCTCCGTCCGAGTCATTGACGATTATTCTAGTCTTTTGACGATTGAGAACGTGCAAAGGAAGCACAGCGGCACGTATTCTTGCATCGCAAGAAACGAGGCTGGAGTCGCCGAATACCACACGCATCTTGCTGTCAATGGTAGGCGCCATTGCAGTCGACATCATCATGTCTTCTGCTTCATTCAAAATAAATGAGCAATTTTTTCTGATCCCTCACGCTTTTTTCACGCAATTTTTCTCTTTTTCCACAATTTTTCACCACTTTTTCACGAACTTTTTTATTTTTTCACTTTTTTTTTTTTACTTACACACGTCCGCACTTTTTCAGCAAAATGCATTTTTCACTCATTTTTACCGCAGAATTGTAAACTTTTTTCATCGAAACTCAATTTTTTAACACGTACCGTAACTGTAAATATTTAGCAATATAGTACCGTAATCTTAACTTCAAAGCTTTGTTTTCTCTGCTTCAGTTCACAGGATTTACCACATTTCTGTATGTATTTGGCAAAACAAATGCCAATCACATATCGTTTGCAATATTTTTTTATCTTTTTAAATCACATTTTTGCATCAACCTGCTGTCTTCACTTTCCAGTCCCCCCAAAGATCACTTCGTTTTCCTTCCAAGATGCTCATCAGGGCATGCTAGCCCGTGTGTCGTGCGTAGTGAGTCACGGTGATTTACCTTTGAAATTCACGTGGGAAAAAGACGGTGTCCGATTGGACTCTAGTTTGGGTGTTGAAGTGAGACTATTTGACGAGTATACGAGCGTGCTCTCGATTGGGTCCGTGGAGGCCAAACATGATGGCAATTACACGTGCATCGCTAGTAACGATGCCGGCTCCGCATCACACTTTGCCCTACTAAGAGTGGATGGTAAATGACGTGACCTGTCATGTACACACACACTAATTTACTTTATTGTTGATTTTGACCCAAAGGGGTAAAACGATTGGGACAAAGTCAATTATATCTTTATTGCATTTTGATTTATGGGTTTAATAATGTTTGTACTAATGCTTTTTGTTAGTTACACATTCAGGATGAAGGTAAGACACGAGTTTCCACTCACTTTATCATTTATTAGGCCTAATTTTTAAGTGAGGATAAAAGCCATTAAAAACACCGTAAAATATTTATTTAAATTTTAATACATATAAATTTTTCATTCACTGGCAGAAAGTAATTCATACTTTATTTGTTTTTCCCTAAACGCTCTTTTTGTGGCTGTTTTTGAGTGGAAGCTTCGTGTGGATTTTGTGAAATGTTTTTTGGCGTGCTATTTTCGACTTCATCAAGTGCAGCAATTAAACATCCAACAAACTTTCTTAGAAAATTTCTTTTTGGGTGGGGTCATCTACTGAAGTTTGTTTTGCGTTCAGTTGATGCAGCTGATGTTGTTGACTGAGTACGCGCTGTTTACTGCTTTTGTGTTCTGGGATTTTAATAGCAAAGTAGATGGATTTTGAAACTTGTTTATGAAATTACTTTGTTCATTTTTGTGTTGGAGAGGAGATACAGCGCTTTAACTTAATTAAGCTCAAATTAATATTAATATAAAATTGCACTTCACTTGCACTTTTGTTGTTTTGTGACGTAATCATACTTTTAATCTGTAGGTAAACCAACTTAAGTTATCAAATATTCAGACGATGTAATTAAAATTTTAAATTTTAAATTATAACAATTGTAATTACAAGAGATTAACGTTAATTCTAAACTTTTTAATAAACACAAAAATTCGGTTTAAAGAAATAAAGTATAAAAATATAAAGAAAATTTCCATGGGAATGGAAAGTCAGACGCAATTTGCTGACATTAGTATTCGTTTTGCAGTTCCTCCGTGGTGGGTAATCCAACCGCAAGACAAATCTGTCGTTCTTGGAGGTTCCCTATTGATCAACTGTTCGGCCGACGGATTTCCAAAACCAGTTATATCCTGGACTAAAGTAGAAGGTGTGCGAATTTGTTAGAAACTTTTTACTTTCACTACTTTTCTTCTTTTCCCTTTTCACTAATAAAAAAGACTAATAAAAACAAATTATTGCTCCAGATCCTGGTGACAACGAGCGTAAAGAACTTATATCTTCATCTTCCGTCCTTCATGTGTTCGCAAATGGTTCTTTGTGGATAAAACAAGCTTTAATTGAACATAAAGGAAGATATTTCTGCCAAGCTACGAATGGAATTGGAGGCGGATTGAGCACCCCGATTAATGTACTTGTTCACAGTAAGTAGGCGTTTTTTGTTTACTCTAATAAAACTGGTTTTTTAAAGTCAGATTTTTCTTAGGTCCACCAATATTCGATATCAAGTATCGAAATCAGACAGTTCGTAAAGGTGAGAGTTTTGAAGTGCCATGTGAAGCCAGGGGAGATTACCCTATAAATATTGAATGGATTAAGGATGGTGAAGAACGAATTGCTAGTCAGGCTGATTCAAGGTACGAGGAAATTTCTCTTTAAGTATTTAATAATTAATTAATTAACTACGATTAACAGGTATGCAGTTAAAGAAGGCACTGTTGCAGAAGCCCCGGTATCCCATTTGCATGTTATGGCGGCGGACAGACGAGACACAGCCGTGTTTACCTGTATAGCAGAAAACGCTTTTGGGAGAGATGAAGCCAATATAAATATCATAGTTCAAGGTTTAGATTTTGAGCATAAATATTTTGTTTTATTTTGTTTTGTTTAATTTGTTGTTTTTTGTAGAACCTCCTGATTATCCGCAAAATGTTTCCGTGGCTGGTATTGAAAGTCGAGAGGTAATCCTGGAATGGGTTACACCGTTTGATGGCAACAGTAGAATTACTAAATATGTCGTCCAGTATCAACCGCTTGGAAGTACGTATCTAATCTAATGATTTACTCGTTTGCATCTCTTTGTGTGAATCACAGCAAAATCTCATTTTTAAAAAAAAATCTTTTAATACTGGTATGACTAAAAAACATTTACTATAAACTCAGAAAATTGTCTTAAAATATTAAAAAAAAAAAATCGTTATTATGCTTGGTTCTTTAAAAGGTGGCAACTCAAATACCTATTTTCTTTATTTTCCCTCTTTTTTAAATTGTTTTCTAACACTTCCAGGCAATTGGCAAAGCGAAAAAGTTAACGAGGTGTCTGTCAACGGTAAAGAAACAATTGCCCCGGTTGCTGGTCTGTCTCCAGCGACTTCTTACCACTTTAGAGTCCTTGCGGAGAACATGTTAGGTACCAGTGCGATCGGGGAAGAGGTGAACGTGACGATGGCCGAAGAAGCGCCAGCAGGGCCACCAGAGTCTGTGAAAGTGGAAGCAGTTAATCCTCAGACACTCAAAGTGTCTTGGAAGGTAATTTCGATGTGAAAAAAGAATTTGTGACAATATTTACATTGCAACATTTTCTCCAGGCTCCAAAACCTGAGCAATGGAATGGTAAATTGCGTGGTTACAACATTGGTCATCGAATTGTGAGCAACGGCGTTGAAATGAATTACATCTTCAGACATTCAGATTTGCTCGAATTCTCTGGCGATGATTTACACACTTTTATAACCGATTTGCAAAAGTTTACTCAATACGGTGTTGCAGTGCAGGCGTATAACGATGCGGGCAAAGGTCCGTTGTCAAAGGAAGTTGTGGCCATGACATCTGAAGATGGTGAATTAAATACACTGCTGTATTTAAAAATAAGTCTTATTATTAAAGTTTCTATTTAGTTCCAAGCAAACCACCTCAAGAATTACGGTGTACGACGTTAACGTCGCAAAGCATTCACGTTACGTGGCAGCCTCCTCCGTCTGACAGTACAAACGGGATTTTACGAGGGTTTAAGATATTTTATAAACCAATAAAGGAATGGTATGGTAAGTACGTCAAAAAGGTACCGGTGTTTTTGTTTATTTTTGACGAAGTATCATTTTATGTTCAGATGACGCCACAATACAAAAGAAAACGGACACTCAAAAGATTACACTTCAGGATCTAGAGAAATTTACTAATTATAGTTTGCAAGTTCTAGCGTATACTAAAATGGGAGATGGAGTTCTTAGTCCCCCGATTTATTGTCGAACTCTGGATGATGGTAGACGATTTAAACAATTTTGGAATAATAATGGAAATTTTTTTACATTTATTTTTTCCTATTTGAAATTAGTGCCAAATCCACCTGCCGATATTAAAGCCATTCCGAGCTCTGTAAATTCTATCGTAGTCGGTTGGTTACCACCAAGTCGTCCCAACGGTTTGGTAAAACAGTATACTCTTTATCGGAAAATACCAGGGCAAAGATTTGAAGTAAAGTAATGTTATGGTTTTGATTTTTACGAAATTAAAAGTAGCATTATTTCAGAATGCAGTAAAATACGTGATACCAGCCTCATCGCTATCGTATGAGGTGACGAGTCTAAAGAAAACACAACGGTATGAATTTTGGGTGACTGCATCTACTTCGGCGGGAGAAGGACCGGGATCTGCGGTTGTCACGCAAACACCCACTGGACCAATTGGTTTGTACAAATTTGGAGCGACTTAAAAGGACACTTCCGGTTTTAAAAATAATCTTAACATTTTATAAACTTTTACATCGTGCTCTCAAAATTTTACGGTCTAAATTTTACCGAAAGTACATTATCATTATTATTTACGGAGTGATTTGGAGACAATAGAAATGACATTTCCGGTTAAAATTAACTTGTAAGTTAAAATTGAGACCCAAATTTAACCGGAAATACTCTTAAAGTTCACTCGAAATTCAAAAGCAATGCAGGAAAGCTAACAAATTTATATATTGATTTTTGTGTAGTTCCCGCCAGAGCTTTGTCTTTCAGCGAACCAGTTTTAACCGCTTGGAAAAATAACGTCAAGTTATTATGTGAAGCTGTGGGTTCACCAACCCCTGACAAGAAATGGATTATAAAGTAAGGGATTACAGAATGTTTGCGCACATTAACAAAGCAAATTTACTTTCTTGAAATTTAGTGGTGATCACGTACAACAAAACGAGAGAATCCGTATTCTTAAAGATGGTAGTTTGCAGTTTGAGAACGTTCATCGCACGGATGCAGGAAATTACACTTGCGTAGTTCAAAATGGATTCGGAGATGACTCCGTAACTTATGCCATAATTGTCCTAGGTAAAATTCATAAATAATAAATCAATTTGCCACTCATTAATAAATTTTACATAAACTCCTAAATTAGTACCACCAGCAGCACCAACATTGCAAATCGTATCTACAACTCCAACTACCATCGATATAGGGTGGAGTTTACCAGACGATGGAGGAATTCGAATTCAAGGTACGGTATCAATGTTACAACATCTCAGCAGTTCATTTTCTGAATTTCTTTATTTTTTAGGCTACACCTTAAACCTAAAACGCGAATTCGGACAATGGGAACAGATGACACTGTCACCAGAAGTGCGCAATACAACCCTTACCAATTTAGAATGCGGTACCAGATACCATATTTACTTATTTGCCTTTAATAAAGTGGGAATGGGTTCGCCGTCTGAAGTCGCGGTACCATCAACTGAAGGCACAGGTAAAAAAAATGTTACAATTCATCAATGTCTTTATTTAATTATTAATCGCACGAAATCCATCAGTTCCCAACGTACCACTCATGGAATCAGTAATAGAACCCGGGGTGAATTCAGTAACGCTCAACCTATACGCTTGGAAAAACAAGGAATGCTCGATTCAATATTTCGTAGTCGAGTACAAACTTCAAATGTCGAGCGACTGGAGTTTCGTTTCTAACAACATCAAACCGGAGCAAAGAAAACTCGTCATTCCCGGCCTAATCCCAGCCATGCGTTACGATTTGCGTATGACGGCTCATAACACTGCTGGATCGAGTGTCGCTGCCTACAAATTCGCCACTCTTAAAGTGGATGGAGGAACCGTGGAGCCCGAGATTGAGAAAATCGATCACAGTTCCAGTTTGTCTTTCTTCTCGGATATTCGAATTGTCATTCCCATCTGCATCTCAGTCACCGCTATATGTGTCATTTTAGTAGTCACTTGTCTTTGTTTGAGACGAAGAAAGGGGACGAGTCGTCGCAGAATTAAAGGTGACGTTTAAATTTACTTCTTATCCCGAGGAAAGTTTGAAGTAAGGATTTTCTTATTTTAAAGTAGCTATTCCAAGATTTTTACCACGGGCTTATGGGAGTAAAAGACACTCTTCTGGTCACGGTCATTCTGGTCACCAACATAAAAAGAAACCTGCCATTCAAAAACCACCTCGTAAAGGCCCAGTTAAAAAGAGTAATTAATTTTTGTTTAATTATTTACTAGTAGTTGATTAATTTTAATTTTTTAATTGAATTTTAAAGTAATGCGAGATGATGAATTCAGAAACGTAACTCCGAGGACACCTGCTCCTGACTATGATCCGCCTCCAATTGTAAAAATAGATTAAATTTAAAAATTTAAAATAATGATTTTGAATTTTATTTTTATTCATGATTTTTTTTCTAGCCCGGCACTGAAGATGGATACAACCTGAGTCGAATACAAATGTTGCATCCAGTGCACGGACCATCTGCAGGTAACTCGTGCACGCTTTAATTAATTTTTTTAAGTAGCAACCCTTAAGCTTCCCAGCAATAGTCTATTGGTATTGTAATCTCTGACTATAAGGAAGCTCCGCCTTAACTTTCCTGCATTACACAAACAGAATTGGTTTTCTATTTATTTACTGCGCGCAAATATCAAATACTAGACAAATACAAATACAAAAACTTTTCTTTGTCTGAACAAACAAACAAATCTTAAAATTAACATTTCAATTATTAAAATTAGAGCTTCTAATATATGTATCGATATCGGCCGATATTTCGAGTACAGATTTTCGATTTTTCAAAAAAGAGAAATCGAGTCACGGTTTTATTATGTTTTTATTGCAAACGTAATAAAAAAGTTAACAAAATACATAGATTTTATTTTTTGTTCTTAAAGATATGTTGCTTAATTTAAAAAAAAACAAAAAAATTTGAATACACATGGCAAAAACAAATTTTTTCACAAAAGCAGAACCAAACAAAATTTTATAATGTAAACTTTTCAAATAAAACAAAATTTTATAATGTAAACTTTTCATATAAAACAAAATATTTGCACTTTTAATTAGGTTGTAATCTTGTTTACTAAAACAAGAAAAATAGAAAGATACCGTAGTAAAAACATGAAAAATCTGCATTTAGGAAAATATTTAAAAACATCGGAATCGGTATCGGCATCAGCTAATATTTTATTTTCCCCATATCCGTAAAAAAAATTATTTTGTGTTTAAAAGATTAAATTTTCTGATTGATCCCTAATTTGTTAATTTAGGCTGCTCGAGTCCCAGCTTCCTTCGGGGTTTACGAGTCGTTCATCCAATGGCCATTCCCACTGCACCTCCTATGTCTGAAACATCATCTCTCGCTTACGAACCATCAGGATGTCGCGAGCCGTCACCTGGCTTTGCGCGACATTCTGGTGCTGCACGAGGTCAACAAGTATCTAGAAGATCCAGCCACGGGTAAAATCTTTTTATTCTCACATTTCGCACCGCTGTATAAAATAGCTGCACGCGTGCTTTTGCTGGCTGTCAGTGTGAAAGACGAATGAGAGCGTTAATTTCTTTGTTCACAGTGTGACGGGTGAAGAAACAACATTTGTTTTTCCGACGTCATTTCAAGATGACTATTCGGAAGTTGTTGATGCTAAGAGGGATCGTAAGTAAGTAGGAGGCATTTAATTTTTATTTAATAAATTTGGTACGTGTGCGCTTACGGTTGAACGAGTACTTAATTGAATGTCAGTCAGCTGTAGAGCACAGAATTATTGATGTTTTGCTATTGCATTAACGTCTGAAACCTGCAATTATTCTAGGATGAGGCCCAGGTTCTGAGAAACGACGCATTCCAATAGGCAGAAGAAAAGGAATAGCCAAACTTAATGAAAAATAAAAACAATCTTAAAATATTATTATAAATAATTTATTCTGACAAATGAAAATAACTGCCAATTTATTTAGACAAAAAAATTTTACTAGGCGCAATCAACTGCCATATGACAAGGTGAGGTCTTGTTTTGTACATAAATCGATATTATTGTGAATCAACCACAACAAAAAAGTTATATAAGAAATTTTTACTTTATCTACAATTACAAAACCAAAAGTTGAAAAAATATATAAATATTATAAATAGACAAAAAAAAAGGAAAGTTTGGATCTCATGTATGATAAGTCATTTTCATCCAATCATTTCCTATTTCGATGTTTACTTAGTGTTTGTGAACCGAAAATTTAATTTTAGCATTTAAATGTTAAAAAAAAAAAGGTTTAGGTACTTAAAAATTTTAAGAAAACCATTTCATTAGTTTGAGAGGCTTATTACTAAGTACAAAAAACGGTAGTATTATTAAATAATTAAATAATTATTGTATAAAAAAATTTTAGTTTATTAACTCACGTTGTAGAAACATAAATTCGCACTGATTTTCACTCAATTTCTCCATCATAAAGATGACGAATCATTCTCTAAGTTTTTCATTATTGTCAAATGTTTGCTAATTGTTGTTATATAATGTAGTCACAACCAACCAAAACATGTAGATAACTGGGGTTTTTAAGAAAAAAGTCTGTTCATGTTTTTATTTAGAATTTAAAGATATAAGCAAAAGCTCAATAGATTATGTTTTTTTTCTAATATATTCTGCAAGTTTTCCCTCAATGATGAGAATATGAAAAATCAATGCAAAACTGATTTGAATCGTAGCTGGCAGGGAAACATGCATTTTTCAGTTGTTTGTATAATCATCTTTTAATTTTTTATGAAGGCTTCCGGAGATTTGTGTGCTGGTGAATTTGAAGGGAAAAAAGTTCAATAAAATGCTCGGATGATATAAAAGTAACAAACGGTCTGAAACCCGCACTGCCAATATTTCCAATCAATGATTGTCTGCATTTGTGTGCTACATATCACACATTTTCTATTGGAAAAGCAATATCTTGCATGACTGAGTTTTTTTATTCGTATTTCCCTCGCATTTACGTAGTAAACGGCTCTAATTTTTGAAATTGAAATTTCTTAAATCGGTATTTTGAGCTATGTATTAATAACTCATCGCTGGATAGCCATTAAAGCTAACACTATCGGTTGTGATAACATGTTGTTTCTTGTTAATTGATTGATTGATTGATTGATGTAGAGTGTTTTTGGTAAGAAATATTTTTTTACTATACAAGTTTTCTTTTTTGTCAGTTTATTTATACTTATTTATTTGTTAGCTGATGTTTTAGTTTTCCCTAACGGCAGCTAAAGACATGTTTTTTGCAGAAACGATGCTCCAAAAATGTTAATTTAATCTTTTTAGAATCTCTTTACTGATGGTTACTAAGAAACGGACAAGTATACTTAACCTTAATCAGTAATTTAAAAGCAAATGGTCAGTGAAAGGTTTCATTGTGTGGTTGGTTATACATGTTGGTGCAATCCTTTACAACTTTTTCATGTTAATTTTTATTTTTATTTTTATTGTTTTTTTCATGTTTATTAAAAATCGTAATACAAGTGTTTGAAAAACGGATTTTGACTTATTTACTTTGTTAATGGTGGTTCATTCTACAAACACAACCATTAGAAAACATCCTGTTGTAAAGTTATGAAAGATGAAATGTAAATGAATTGTTCTTTTAACAAAGAACAATTTATTGGTGGATATCAAGGATATCCTTAATCCTATACAGAAACAAATGATGCAAAAAAAATCACTGTTTACGAATTGCGTAGTGCTAAATTCACTGTTAATTCCAACACATCCCAATGAGGTTACAAATCCATAATCAGTGGTTTATATTTACTTTCAAAATCTACAGTAAACAATGCTAATTGAAAAATATCAAAAATATAATCCAAAAAAAATATTTTTTATACGTGAAACTTTGTGCAAATAGGAGAGAGGAAATTAGGAAAATAACAAGCACACTTAAAAACATGACGGTGAAGAAAAAGAAGAAGAAAAAAAATGAAATCATTTTACACTCATTGGTCTGGAAATAGATTCGAATAAAACGCAATGTCACTGGAGTGGCGCAGAAATAAAAATGTAGGACTTGCTAATGAAGTCAGTGCTATAGGTGGCTGGCGCTAATTGCCATTGAGATTTACTATGGAGGATGAATACGAAATCAGTGGCTGTAATGAGGAGAAGCAGGTGGGCAAGTTCCCAACGCTTCTCTCATAACAGCCTCATCCAAATGCGCGCACTCGGATCGTTTATTCGCAAGATTTGTTAGAAGAAAAAGACAATTCATGGTCTCATTAACACGTACATAGGTTTGAGATTACATATACTAAAATGTCAGCTTATGCCCGCCTGCTAATTATCAAGCAAATGGATCAAAGCATGTTTGTTGGCGTGGGAGTTTCCAACAGAAATAATTGTTCCTAACACCTGCTAATCCCATTTTACAAAATAACTGTTAGAAAAGAGAAAAAAAATTTGAAATAAGAAGAAGGAATTTGAGAACTTCGCATCTGCTGATCGTTACGAGTCTGAATTAACTTTTAAAATTAATTTTCGGTATTTATCAGTAAATAATAAGACTGTGCCACATTTTATATCGTATTCGTTTGGAGATTTTAAAAAATAAAATAAAATCGCACAAATTACTGCCATAATAGAGCTAATCATTATGCAACTGATAACTGAGTAGCAACCGTACAGAAAAATTTTGCAATAATCGTTTATTATTCGATTATCGCAATACCTACTGCATAATAGCCAAATATTGCAGATTCAAAAATTCTTTAAAAAATATAAATACAAACGATATACAAAGCGAATATCGTATTCATATTCACTTAACATCAATATCGCACAGGTCTAGTACCGTATAGTAAATAATCTCTAGAAAATAAAGTTGGAAACAAGTGGGTTGAAATTGAGAAAGTAGAGAATTGCTTGTACTTGGTCTACTTCCAATTCAATTCGATTGGTAATTTACTTGTGTGACCCCATTTTTCCCATTTTCCCCCTTTTCCCATTTCACCTCCCACATCTGAAGGAGGGGGTGGAGAATTAGATCTTAGATGGCATATACCCCCCTCTCCTCCTCACTCACGCCTAGCATACTCTGATAATAGCATCCACGCATGAGAGAGTTTGCTCTTTCGAGTGATTGAGTTGTTATCATGAATACAAATCGGTTTGCTCTTCCGAGAAGCGAAGGTCCAGAGTGCGGCAGCCATTAGTAGGGAGTTTGGAGTCGTCCCTTCTGCCAATTGCTCGAAAGCTTGCAAAGGCTGCGCAACTCGATAAGGTAGAGAGTCATGGCGACTACAAAGATCATTTTTCCCACCCTTGAATCGGTGGAAGAGAGCGCCAGAGATGAGTGAAGACACCGTCAGCATCCCAGATGACGCGCATGTTTGCAGATCGGCTTTCTTTGGTCATTCTTGACTGATCGCAAGAAGAAAAGCATTGATCGGTCATAGGAAAGCGGAGAAACCCCCCAACACGGTTGCCATTTTTCTTTGATTACGACCACATATATTATGTTTCTTTACTGCGACGATCGAGATTACAATCAGGAAATGTAATTCCAGAATTGTCCCAAGTGGAAAGGATTGAACATAAGAGATTTTTGTAATCTGATTCCGTGAGTATATAGAAAGGAGTTGGGAAGAAAAAAGGAAGGATAGAAAAGGAGCATTAGTAGAAGCCGACTTCTTAATTAATCATCTGTTGGTTTGGCGAGGAAATTGAAGAATAAAATCGATTCATTACATCTCGAGTTTCACTTTGTCGTCGACAGATGGTGTCAACATTCATTTATCCTGCAAAGCTAAGTTTGATTGATTCTAATTTTGCGATTAACGCGTTAAAGATGAAGTTTGCAGGAAGAATGACTTTATGGCATTGGAATAATGTACCATAATATAAAAAAAAAATGTAAAAAGATCTGCCAAGATCTGCATCAATTTTATGCATCAAGAATTTCAAATGAGAATAAATTTTGATATCAAAGTCTAATAACGATTCCACTTCCATAGCAACGAAGGCCTATTGTTTGTTTGAAAAATTTGCATGCACAAAAAGGTTAAATCTGTCTTTAGATAGAAGGCTTTATCTATTTAAAGCAGGTTTGGTTGTACAATTAATCTGATTATCGATAGACATTAATTAATTAATCACATTTGAAAGCTTCGCTACTGACAATTGTATAACCTTGTCAAGTTTTAAAAAATTCCATTTTAGTTCAATTCACTAACACGTACAGAATTAATTATCGGCTTTATTTGACAATCAGTAGACACCAGTTGAGAATACAATTACCGTACATAAAAATTCTAATAACATGTGGTGACATCTAACGCCCTCAGGTTTAAATGTATGGAAAATGTCAAAGTGAGGGGAAGCCGAGATAAGGCTTAAAGATAAATTTTTAGCTGACATAAACATCCCAACCACCCCAAAAAAAAAAAAAAAAAAAAAAAAAAATTTCGTAAATTTTTTTTTAAAGTTTGACATTGGAGTAAAGTGAAAAATTATTATCCCTTGCACGATAAGTGTTTTATCAGTATATCACTTGTTCTCTCTACTAGTGAACAGTCACTGATTATAAAAGTCTCTCATCGATTATGTCTCGCCTTCCATCAAAAGAAGCAGCAACAAAAAAGATAATCCCTTCCTCTTTCGGCAGACTTCGACTTTCCTACCAAAAACTTCATCTTGCCGCCCATTAATTTTTCACGCTGACAGCCCAGGAGAAAATTCCAAGCCTCTCGCTCAGCTTTCCCCCATGCGAGGGAGAAATTCAGGGATCTTTACGATCTCATAGCAAAAGCTATTGGAAAACCAGCATTAATTCCGAAAGATGCCGGCAGATAGCGCTAGTGGCGCGCATTGATCGCATCGACGGCTGTTGGGACTCGCCGTGTCCCGTCTCCGACTCATTTCTGCTAGTGGATTCCGAAGCATGCGATGCTTGCTGTCAAAAACAACCCGGCTGCACGACACGTGAGCGGCAACGACTGATCCTGATCGTTTTACTTTTATTTCGACTTGGTTTGCATCGTTTTGGGCTTAAGGACGAGGATATGTAGTGCCTAAACAAGCATGAGACTACTGGACTATTTTCTCACTGGTCTACTTCTGGCTGTCAGGCTTAAAGGTAACGACATTTTGTTATTTTTGATGTTGTTTATAAGTAGTTTTTTGCGATCTTTTAGAAATTTTGGTTAAATTGAGAGTATTTTGGTTTGTTGTGTTATTGGGTTATCAATGCCGGTTTACGATGTTTGTTGAAAGTAATATTCGTGCAATATTAATTCGTTTAATCTTGTTTGATTCACACACGTTAAGCTCAAATGTCAAGTTGAGCTTTGATATTATTGATATGTGCGAATAAATAATGAGAAATAGCGGATTTTATCGACTTGCAAAACTACTCGAATTTTTACCATCGCCGGAACTCAAAGTCTGAATAAGTGAAAGAAAACATTTTTTTTTAATACCGGTGCTTCAATAGGTGTTTTACGACTTCAATCGTCGCTAAAAAGGGAAGAAGGAAAAAAAAAGCTTCAAACGTTAAAAGCTAATCTTTAAGCCTAACTTGAAATTCCGCATTGAATTTCCATTGAAAGTAATGCAAAACGGCCATTTTGCACTTCCTACTTTTTATTTTTACGCGTTTCCACCGTTTCAATCATCATTTCAATGGTATAAAAACTTATATCGCATTCAATCGTCATCTTTTCCAGCCCCGATGAGGATTGAATAGTGAGAACGCAATAAAAAAAAAAAGCCACAATTTTTCTTGTTGCATAAAACACAACACAAAACAAAAAAAAAAAAAAAAAATCTTTTACAAAAAAAATTTAGCATCGTTTTTATTTGTTCTTTCATCAAAAAGGCGTTGATAATAAACACACGCACGGCTGCTCTCATTCTTCCTTTCCCACTTGGCATTTTTAATTCCACCATTTTTTTATGAAGTCGAAAGGCATCTCATTTGCGGTGCTGAATTTATCCGTTTCTAAAATTTATCACCAGAGTGTCTCGACAAGTAAAATGTATCTGCAGGAGATAGGGTCTTGAGGACATCGTAATTCGCACGGGGAAACGTGCGTCTGCTCGACAAGGGACCCGCCATTTATCCATAGGAGTTTTCCAGCACGCGCCACTGGTCGATAGTCGCCCGACAACGCCAGGTGGCGACATCCGCCCCTTGCCCAAACATGGGAAATGGGTTTGGAGTCAAAGGGTGTAATTTGCATACATTTTTATTGCCATCGACGAGATAACGAGCATTTTCCCTTCGGACGTCTTTGGTAGATAAAGGGGTTAGATAAGAGTTTAGAGGTGCAGAAAGGGGTTTATGGACTTGGAAATCGAAGCAAACTTGAGACACTTACGCTTCTCTGCGTAATTACGTGTGCAAATAGGCTTTGGTTTGCTACGGGACGTTGAGTGTCGGCGGTGGAAGGGACGGGGAACGGCGTGTCGTGTGTCGGCGGTGGCGCCGCTCGACGTCACCTGTGTTGCGCAGCTCTCCGAAAAGGGTAATTATGTTACCGAATCATCCGGGAATGAAGTGCGGTTCTTTAGGGGCGAGCGTGTCTCGTCTTTGCTTCTATGTGCAATCTTTCGGTGGCTCTAAATGAATGCCAGCCAAGCGTGGCGCATGCTGGGGAAGAAAGCTACAAATGTTGCGAAGACTTTCAAGTTAACCTGCTTGTGAAAATTGAATAGTCCAAGGGGGAAAAAGATGCAAAACACGACAAAAAAAAAAAAAAAAAAAAAAAGGGTAAAATTGGTGGGTTTAAGAGAAAAAAAAATAGGAAGAATGAGAAATGAATTTATTTAAGGGGATGGAATTACTTGGATGTGATTGGGAGTTAGAATGCAAAAATAAAGTTTTTATTGAATCAATGTTGAATCTAGTTAAATTCATTCTTATAAATTTTTAATGTGAAAACGTAAACTGAATTGGAGAAAATTTGTAATTATAGGGGACAAAACATGTATAGCGTTGGTGGAAATTATTGTATTTTTTTTAATATATTAATTTAATTTGATTTTTATACTTTTTGATAAAAACTTTAATAAAAAAAATCCACTGCATAAAAAATTTATATAAAAGAAAAAGAAGTTTAACCTAATTTTAAACTACGGTACCATACTCCTCGAGATCTGAAACGAAATCCGGAACTGATGAATAAATCAACTCAAATTTAACGTACACAGAAGAATAAGAAACGACAAAAAAGAAAAATATGTTGAAAAGTTGGAGAATTCTATCACTGCGCTTGCTCACTTGTCTCTTATAATCAAGGATTACATGTTTGAGTTGGTATGATTAGATTTCATGTCGGATCTTGTCCATTTCGTGGCTGCCAGGGGTTCAACCAGAGAAAATAAATCCAATTCAAAAGTTGACATCAAACTCGCACGAGCTGCATCAAGCTTCGAGAAAGAACTCGGAGATTCGATGCGCCATATTTGCGACCAGATCGTTGTCACATTATTTCGAAAGAGAATACGAGAGGGGAGACGGAAGAGGGATTGATCATGGTTTGGCGCCTTTATATAGTGAGATCGTGACCACAACTGCGACCCCATTTCCCATCTCTTCAATATCGACGCTCATAATGCGCCAAAAAACGATTTAGTGTCTTTTTTTTCTCTTTTCCCATTTTTTTTCTTTGCGGAAAAGATTTATTTCTGAGGTGGTTTCATGTTTTCATTCAGTGTAAGTATAAGTGTTGTTCGCTGAGCATTTTTCGGATGTTGTCACGTTCTTTCCGATCTTGACACATGTCAAGTTAAATTCGAAGTTGAAAGAAAGGAAAAAAATGGAAAAAGTGGAATGAGAGAGAAGTTGATCATGAATTGGAAGAAAGTAAAGTTTTTTGGTTTTTTTTTTTTTTGGGTGGGTGGGTGGATGGATGATGGGGGAGAATAAAAACGATTGGACAAAATTCTCGTTTTTATCCGGATAAGATTTTGCAATTTTAAAAATAAAATTGTTGTAAAGAAATAGAAAAGTTGGATTTAAAGGGTTAATCTGGGTTCAGATTGTGAGAATTGAAGATTGAAAAAAATATTAAGGATCGATGTGGTTGTGCTGAGTGCATCTGCGTGATGGAGTGACAACCTTGAAGTCGTCTTAAAGAAAAAAGTTTTGATCTTGTATTTTTGTGTCAAAATATTATTGTCACATCTCTTGTGACGTTTGAAGTTGAGGGCACTTGAGTGAATGAATACCGGTCCAAATAGAGGTTCTGACTGAATTAAAACAGCTGATGCTGAGGAATGGAATGGGCGTAGGACTGTTGCTGAACTGCGGATGGATGAGCTGAAGTTGATTCGTGCAGCGGTATTGGAAAACTAAAAGCTCTTCGCAAGTGCCTAAACCACAGCCCGTATTTACCGAAAGTTGAAAATGTAAATTCGACACGCTTGGAATTATCATTTGGTTTAGCAATTTAAATGAGGTGCAGAGTAGAAGAATAATTGAAAAAAAAGAATGAAGTTGTTATTAGGTTTACAAAATTTATTTATCCAGTGATTAAAGTTAAGTGGTAATGGCGAAATTAGTGGCCACTTGAAATGCGAATTGCAAGAAGAAGACGCAGTTGTTGAGAAAAATACCACATTTTCACAACATGGTAAAAAATACAGTAATAAATAAATTGATATTTTTTTGAAAATTTATTTTATTCAGTTCTTGAAATGAAAACAAAATTTTCAGGTTTGTCACAAATGGCAAATTTGTCAATTCAATTATGTAATTCCAAGGTTTTATCTAATTTGACATCACTTGTCTGGAAAATTGAATAAGTTTAAATTATATTTTCCCCATAATTTAAGAATACAGTAATTTTTTAAAAACAGATATAAATTTTAGTAATGCTGCAAGTCTAATTTTATATTCTAGTGAAATGCGATTATTCGACTGAAAGCGGTTTAGTGTCCCTTTAATTGAGTTCTAACAATGGACCTAACATAAGAGCTGCGTGTTTTGAATCTAAACCATATGCAAACTATTGAAATTCATATTTTGCAAAACAATTCAAAGAGCGCAACCTGACAGCTGCACCCATTCTCATTGAACCCCGAGCTTAAGCAGTGGCTCGTTTCTTATACCCGCTTTCCATAAAGCTCGACATTTCTATTCCAAGACACCCAAAACTTCAAACGCGACCGAATTTGCGGTTTGTGAACGTTGCCATTGTTTACCATTGTTAACCGGGCGTTTTGGCACTTGCTCGTACCGTAACAGAACGTGACGTAATTTTTACTGAAAAGTGTTTTCAGTCAAAGCATCGTCGATGTCACTTTTGGACATCTTCCAAGTGTGTCAAACAATGTTTGCCACAAAACTGTTTTTCCAACTGATTTGTAGTAGATAAATTTGAAAAACCAATTCCACTTTAAACATTGTAGATAGAATTTTATTTGGATTTATAATTGTATTAATAAATTAGAAATGAACTGTTAATGAGTGTTTCTGCAGTACGTTGGTCTGTTGACCTGCAAAGTTCAACATTCGAGCCACAGCTGGTCCTTAAGAGTCCAACGCTGGAAACAAACTCGTGGGAATAGCAGCCCCGAGTGCATCGAGAAATCAATTATCACTTCTTATTATTATGTACATTGAATTGTGTAAAGGTACAATTAACCACAGTTTAGGTATTAAAGTATAGTGAAGGCTTACGATGAAATCTTAATATCAGGATGAAACAGCGACACATTTCGGATCGAAACTCTTGATGTTATCCTCTTATTTTGCCACCATGATTCAGCGTATTGATCTTTTTTTTTCTTCTTCCCCTTCTGTATATGAAAACTGATACCACTTGTGTACAGATTCATTAAATGGAAGCGTCGTAAAGTGGATTTAGCTGTTTTCTCATTTTTTTAAAATTTACTGCTTGTCCTTTAACGCATCAACATCATTTAAGAGTACAGTAAACAAAGGTGTAACAGAAATTTGACATTGAAAATATTTTATCTTATTTACAATTTTTCTTCAACTTTAGTGACAGATGAAGCAAATTATTTTATTATACAACTTTTGTGAACACTTATTATATTCATAGTGACACTACAATATTCTCAAAAATGTCAGAAACCTGTGCAATGCCCCTGCAAAGCAGACAGAAGTTGCCTGCGATTGACAGAAAAATCATTTCTTGTACCGAAATTCCTCACGCAAAACACATTTCGTGTTTTGCATTTACTGCGAATTTAAGTTTGCAACGATGCAAATAGGCTTTTACATTCGTTGTTCCTCTTTCTCTTAAGAGGAAAATAGACTCAAAGTCTCCAACTTGGCATGCGAATGAATTTTTTTACCTCCATTTTCCTCAGTTACACGGATCAAGTGCAAGAGATGTGGATCTTGTTCTCGGTCGCAGATTAGAGGCATCAGCAGCGAGCTGGAAGAAGGTCCTTGAGAGTGGGAGAAAGAACAAGAACAAGCAAGGAAGGTTTGAGAAATCAGATAAGACGAACACTATTGATCACGTGCGTGCTCCCTTTTCCTTCGACACTTTTTCCCTTCCACGGGCGCGGGTTTATTCTGTATGAGCTGTCTCTCGCACCACCACAAATCTAAAAGCGGCACTTGATTTCACCAGAAGAAATAAAGGCGTTTGCTTCACTGCAACGCGATAGGTTTTTACTTTTTACCATGCCGAGTCGGAGAAGCGGGCAAAAAAGTTATTGGCAAAAGTGCCGTGAGTAAATCAAGCAAGTTGTCGCCGACATGAAATTGGACGGATTTTTATCCTTTTCCCGTTTTTCCACTGTTTTTCGCGAATTCCTTGGCTTTGTTTCATGGTTTGAGACTGCTGCATAACATGTAAGTTCGCCGTATAAACAACAGCGTGTTGACATGGTTAATGCAAGCATGCAACATCCTCCTTTCGTTCGACTTTTAGCCTCGAAGGGGGTACTGAAAGTGCGGTATGAGCCAACCATTACGGCTTGATTTATATTCCGTTCGGATGCCTGCGTTTATGGCTGAGCGCGACGAGGACCGGACGCACGCATTTCCATTTTGTGCATTTAGTAGAGGATGAAGATCTTTGTAATCTTCTTTGACTTGTGTTTTAGTTTTAGTTTTTGCTTTCGGGTTACGTGTGGGATGGAGGTGCAAAATCTCGGAATCGAGGTTTAGAGAATGAGACTGCAAATTTAGAGATGGGTTTGGGTGTAGTTGAAGAAAGGTGTTGGAATGGAACGATTCGGCTGTGGAAACCGCACAGACTGGAAATGATCATTTTGGTTGGATTTTTTTTTCTTTTTTGGTAAATTGGAACTTGGAAGTGGAAATGTTAGCGTGGTAAAATTTGCTGGTTAAAAGTTGGAAGAGAAAGTTTGCTTGTTATGGATATGCAAAACTCATTTCATTTCACATTGGTGTTATTGTCGGTGATTCGCTGCTTGGAAATATGAATAGGATCTTATGTAATTCTTTTTGAACAAGTTAAAAAGTAGGTTTCAAAAGGCTGAAAATGTTTTTTTTAACGCTCAGAAGATTGCGGTTATCAACTCTGACTTGTGAGAGCGGCTAAATGCAGTTACATTTTAATTTACTGTTATTTTCATGTTGATAGATAATTTTTCCTGTGAGTCACTCGAGACGGAAGCAACGAGCGGCACATCTTGGAGCATCAATTACCCTTAATGCAACCCTCCCCTACATAGCATTTTTTATTGCATGAATATTTCCGTTTTTTTATATTATTATTTATTGGTGGATCCCATGGACACGTCCATTTTGTAACTAGGAAACCGTACAGTGGCACCATGACCTAACCTATCCTGAGGTCAGGAAAGCGCTTCCTTTTCACAAGTCAAGTCGAGTTCCAATATTTACAGTCAATCTCTACCACTGGAACGACCGAATTTAAATGCAAAAGATGGAATTTGACTCATTCTGGCAATGCGTAGAATATGTATGAGAGATAAGATATTTAGCAGATTTGGAATCAATTCAAAACAGTGATGTTGGTGTCTTGCATTAATAGAGCATTAGCGACACGAGAAGTCGCACACGCGAAATGTTGAGAGATTAGGTCAACATCTGCTTCTCCCGCAGCTAAGACCAATGCCGAGATGATGATGATGATGATGATGATGACCTAGTAAATGCAGTTGCTTATCAAGAATAGCACTCACTTTGAACCGAAACTTAGAAGGAGACTCGCATACTTTATCATATAGTTTGTTTAGCATATCTAGTTTACTTTGAGATTCTGAATGTTGAATACGTCGTTGAAGCTTCTTCACCTTCTTGCAAAGTATGCGTATCAGGAAAACTTTGTCGCTGTCATGTCAAGGAGCACAAAGTAATGGCCCATAAGGCCGGTTCCGGCTCTTTAGGAGATTTTATCCGATGTGAGTTAGCGAGAAAAGTTGGAAACAAAAAGCTAACTTTTTTAAAAGTGGAATTATTTCCGCATCGAATAACTCCCGGGGGAATTACGGCGGCAACTTCTTCGGCAATAATATTCATCATCGCACTATATTGCATGGGTTTCCATTAGCCCGCAGGTCAACAGTTGCACACGGTGGGAAAAATTGGTTTTGCAAATAGTGCATGAATGCACATCCAGAGGATATATGGTGCAGTGCAGGATAAAAATTTGAAAGTCCAATTACGGTATTGAATCAGCTGGAGGAGAGACAGATCTATTTGTTTGCTGAGTATCTCGCAAAATGCGGTTTGTTTATAATCCTGATTACTCATCTCGTGTGTAACTGTGGCTGAGGGGCCGAGCAATTAAAGCTGGGATATTAAAGTGCTAGGCGATGTAAGGTGACACAGCTGCAAGGTGTATTGCGGGTTGTAAATTCATTTGATGCAAAGCACCGGTCTTTATGCCTCTTCACACGTCGAGAAAACAAATTGAGAATTCCGTTTGTAAAATAGAGTACGAATTAACCTTGCAATGAGAGTTCTCGGTCAGCAAACATTCATTACCCTCCAGATGCCGACTGGTGTTGATATTCGGAAGCTACAACATATTTACATTTTGCAGCAATAAAATGCTTTTTTGTATTAATGCTCCATCGGTGCTTCACGGCCAAGCAACTTCTGGAGTGTTTTTCTGCGACTTGAACTTTCAACTTTATTTCCACGTTGCCATGCCAACTACTTTGGTTAGAAATTCCAAGCCGCCTCTTTTGCTTCTTGTGTGCAAATGCATTCCATCGAGGCCTTGTCCTCTGCTTGTTGACTTGGGATCGATCCAAAAGACTGGTGCGACGCCATACATAACTGATGAATGGTCACCCGTTTAACCTGCAGCTTGTGACATGGAAATGCATCTCCCACGATGCATCGCCACATCAAAAAGATTAAAAACAGTTTTAATTACAAAAGGGGTCCATATTTTACGACAACAAATTTCCCGCTTTCAAACTTCCACTCGGTCCGCATTCAATTTTGAAAATTGAACGGTTTAGAAAAACAAGTAAAAATTTGATCTCCACTGACCCTTGTTTCTATGCCCCGTCTTGGTCGACTGACATCTCTCAGGTCAAAACATCGCCATCAAGTAGCCGCAATGTCCAGCAGTAAAAACTGTAGGAGTCCTCCGAAGCAGCTGGTTGAGTAGCAGGGGAGGAACTTGAGGGTGGGGCTGGCCAATCTCGACCATAGTCGTAAAGAAAAAGGGAGAAAAAGATAAATGTTTTGTTATGTATTGAAGAACCGCGGCCATTTCATGGTTGTGATGATTGTTTCTCACCTCACCGCATTTCCTTCGTTAACTCCCGGTTATTTTTGAGGAAAGTTGGAATGGTGAGAAAACAAGGCAAGTTGATAATATAATTGCCGCTAGAGGTATAGGGCGGTAGTTAGGATGTAAAATGAAGATGCCGGTTGCTACTCCTTAAGTGCCCTTCTTCCCTAATGGGTTTAAAAATATTCGTTTCGCGCGAAAAGATAAGGATTTTATTCATAGGAAACATGTCACGCGGGGATCTGCTATAAAATGTTAAAATTTGCATATTTTTGATAATGAGAAAAGTTTTTTTTAACTCGAAAATAATTTTTATAAAAGTTGGTGTTTCAGTTGTTGGGTTTGCAGATGGGAGCATTAAAATGTGAGGGTTTTGACTGCGAACTGGAACGAGATAATTTTATTTGAATTTTGATAGCGACGCGCTGCATGTAGGGTTTTAGGTTTTCAGGACTAAAGTGCTTAGAAAGAGAATTACTTTTTTTGGTTTACAGAGCTACGCTCGAAAATGATTTAGCTGCTATTAAATCAAGTTAGTAGCAAGTGTTCGAAAAGTGATTTACAGGCTACTTAATCAGTGTAACTTGGCAGTAAATCCTAAATACGGTACTACTATAGGAATGCGATTTGGAAGAATGCGCGATATTTACGTCATTCTAAGAATTGTGAAAAGTAAAAAAAAGTGGAGGATTCGGGGGTTTAGCAATTAACTGGCTCCAGGATTATTTGGGCGCATTCTTGCGGTGAGAGGTGATAAGTAGAAGTTTGCTGATAAATTATAGATTAATCAGTCAAGGTCTGATTTAATGGACGAATAGTAAGGAGAATCATTATTGGTTTTGTATGTTAAAGGTGAGATGATATTTAAAAAAAATATTTTTATATGAAATGAACTAAAGCAAAGATCGCTTTGTTAAAGTAAATTCAAAGAAGAAGATAAGCAGAGGTTTCTTTATTTGCATAATAAAACAAAGCTGAAATCCATGACTAATAAACAAAGGACTAAAGAGAAAGTTTTATTGTGGTTCGAATCAATAAAAGGTATGTCTAAAATGGAGAAAGTTAAGAATAGTAAGTTATTGATGAGTTGCTACTCTTTTTATATTGACTGAAAGAAAATAAAATCTCTTATGGGTTTATTTAATAATTTTTCGTAAATGGAATAAGTGGAGAATGACATAAATTAGTTTCCGTTTGAGAATGTTCTCTTTAAAATGCATCTGTATACCGAACATATTTAATCTCACCTTACTTGCATTACGACTTGGCATGCTCATCTAAACGTAAATTTAAAGGTACCGCCATACATGCACCGTTTTCTATTTCCTCCAATTGCATCAGTTGAATTATTTACCTACTTAATGGGCCCATCACCTTTGAACCCATTTCTAGGGGCATTGCTGTCCAACAATTTTCCGCATTAGTAAACATGTCTTTCCGACATTAATTCTTAAAACCAACAATTCGGTAAATTGCGTATTTCCAGTTCACACGGCTTCCTTGTTAGGTTTAGAGCGAATACAACATTCCTCAGAGCGCAAAACGACGCCCTTATGCCTTTTAATTTTTAATGTTGACATTGCGAAGTATAATTTAAGGTTTCGCTCGCATCTTCTCTTTCTCTCTTTCCCTTTTCCTTCATTTCCTGGCTGGTAATATGAAATTGGCGCTGACCGAGGCTTGATTATCATCATTCCCCAAGTGTTACATTACCCATGGTGCATTGTATTGCGCTCCATTTACCCTTGGCCTTCACTCGACAACACATTGCACGTCCACCAGCCACGTGTAATTGGCTTGATGCTGACCACAGTGCGACATTGGAGGGGAAGTTGGAAGGGGCCTCCGGCAAAGGAAAGGAAAGGAAAGAGATGGAGGGCGAAAAGAACAAGCGGAAGAGTGAAATATTGCTTTTCCCCCACTACCGACTCCCTTTTTCTCATTTTTCCCCCTCCTTCTTTTTCTCATATCTCGAATCTTCTCCTCTTCCATCTTCCCACCATGTGAAGTCTCTGGAGTAGGGCGGGAAAGCATCGCCGAGTCGCTCGATGGGTCCATGACTATGAATTATAGAGAGGACTTTGCTCCCAAGCAGGAAAGACTCGATCGTTGTCATAATGGAAATATCCTGACTGCATCAATATACAGGACGTGGTTTGTGTTGGGAAGCTTACCGTAAAGAGTTTGCTGCGTTGCGTTGTGTGGTCATATTGATCTGTTTGGGAGAAAAGACTTGAAGGATTACCTAATGGAGACCAGTGGCTTGTTCAACCTGATTCTTAAATTGCGTTTTATGTCTGAAATTTACAGCTATCTTTTTTTTTTTTTTGTTTATTGTATGCAGCTGAAACGTTTAGGAAATGCTTGGTCGTTGAAACTGCAATTGGTCAGTCGTAATTAAACACCAGGTGGAGTTCAGGCGTCTAAGTTTGTAGCTGGGATTAAATTCGGATGTTAATGGAGGATTTGTGGTATCTAGCAATGAAATTAACCCAAACTGAATTTTCAAATTGGCTTACATTCTGATTGTTCAAAGTATTGAAGCTGTTTTCGGTTGAAATCCAATGTGAATGTTTGACTGGTTTGTCACTTCCTGCCAATCATGAGCTACTGTTGCTGCTTCGACAGCAGGATTGCTATGACAAGTTTGCCACATGGGAATATACAGTAGTCCGGTTCTATTTGGTGATTAGCTGGAGAATTTTCGCTTTGTCGCACTACAACAATACGGTCGTTGCATTCAAAGCCTCAACGACGTGCACAGATTTTGTAATAATTTGTAGATCTTAAGACAAAATATATTACATACAAGTTTGAAGTGATTAAATTTGAGTCAAAAATTTGTAATTTAACCCTATAATACGGTAGTTGAATATAATTGTACAATCGTCTGACGTGTAGATAATGGTTACTTACGGGTTACTTACGTATTTATTTATTTAGGGTTAAATTGAAGTGCCAAAGTAGATTAGAGAAGTAGATCTTTTCACACTAAAAGCCACTTAAAGAAAATCTTTACTTAAATGAAATAAAGACACTTTGTCTGTTGCTTTAACAGTACTTTAGTGCACTGCAGAGAAGTCTATCACTCAAAGCACGAATTAGGTACCTAGTAAGCAACACAAGTACGACGAAAAATATTACATTAAAATTCTACACTGAACCACCATTAGCCATGCACCATTTCACTTCCAAACCATTACAGCTCCTTTTCGGTGGAGATTGCGGCAAGTTTTAGACCAGGTGGCCGAAGTGACAAATCTTTAGCCACATGGTCGTAAGTCACACTTAATGCCCGGTTCTTGGACAAACTGGTTAATACACTCGCACAAGACAATGCACCTTCGGCGAAATGAAACCAGGGGATTTGGCAATGTACTTCTGTTTCTACATTTGCGCCACCAGATGACGATTAATGTAGACAAGCTTGCAGGCGAGATGGCATCACTAAGAGGTTGAGGATTTGGCATAAGGTTGATGGCTTTTAATTTGTCTCCAGAGGAGTGTCGCAAATGCATCGAGCTAAGGACTATAGTGCAGCGAGCGAATCAGGTATGTGCGCGTACACACGAAGCCGTAATAGCACAAGGGAGGAAGTGAAACGGGCAGATGGGCGAATGAAGTTTAAAAATGCGAGTACAGCCATTTCCCCACTCCATTAAGTTTTGATGCCGTTCTTTGTGCCTCCCTTTCCCAGAAAGAGAAAAAGAAGGACGGGAAGAAGGCGGGAGGCAGCTGATAAAGGAAAAGGACGGGTCCTTTTGTAGTCGGGAGGGAAAAAGGCTGTAGATGTCTGTAGCGGCGACATTGGGTCGATCGTGTAATGTGTGACAGTTTATGTCATCTAGTGTGACATGCGATACAAATTTTGTTATTGTTGTTTGCATGTTCGAAAAAGGGGTGACATGTAGGCGGGTATTTTGGGTGCTCGATGCGGTCGATTGGCTACTTTTTAACGTTGGGAAGTTGTCACATGTAAATTTTACTGTTTTAGTTGAAGTTTTAGTTTGTTGAATATTGAATTTTTTTTTTTTTATGAGAGAGCATTGAACCTGGGAAGTGTATTAAGAAAATGCATTAACTGTAAGTGGGTACATGTAAAAGAAATTTTGACGGTTTTTTTTTCTAGAATGGTAAAGTGGGGAAAGTCAGTTTGTCTTTTGATTATACTGTAGTCAACAAGTCTAATAAAATGACGGTGATACGAAATAAATTATTGCAGTTGTAATTAAATATTTAGTTGAGTCTGGTGGTGATGAGACAAGTTGCTTGTTTTCTCTATTTTATTTCATGTGTAGATGTTTTTATAGTTGTTTCGGCTTTACTACTGCACTTTGAGGGCTGTGCAAGAAATGACATCACATTTCCAGATATGACATGGGGTAAGAGGAAGTTTTAGAGTAGAATGAAGTGATTTTTTTTTCTTGGAGAAACTAAGAAAGTTTGTGTTAGGGCTATAAACATAGTGAAATAATAATGGAAGAAGAGAGCACTTTGGTTTTATAAACATTAGGCTTACATCTTGATTCACTATAAAAGAAATGTTGTGTTCACATTTTTGAAAGTACTGCAGGAAGTTGTTATTGCCTTTAAGCAATTTTTGAGGTAGTTGTTTTGTTTGTAAGTTAAGAAATGCAACTGCTTGAATATAGCAATAGTAAAACGTTACAAAGTTATTTTTATCAACAAATACTATACTTAATAACTTTATTTTGTTGTTAAGAGTACGTGGCTGAGAAAAATAAAGTGTTACGTATAACATATAATTTCTTTAAATTACATGTTTACGATACGATCCAGTTGACGTCTTTGGACGTCAACGACCTAAATGACCAGTGTAAAATAAATAAGTAATTATTGACTCACTGCATTTTTAATTCTCAAAGCGGCAAAGGGTTGTGTTATCTAATTAATCCATCATTTATCTTGCTTGTATGAAATGTCGATATTTTTTACTACAAATTTATTGAAAATTTCTGTTTAGAACAGAATTTTATTACGTACTATAGATGGCAAACACTTTAGAAAAAAATGAGTTACAATTAAGAATGCTAGACTATCTGTACAATGTAAACACTACTTTATTCTATATTACTTTTTGAGTAAATGTAATCTTGTCGTGCCTAGACACTATTACACATTCTCTGAGTGACTGACGCTCCAGTTCCTTCCCGCCTGATAAAGACGGGTCAGGAATCAACTTATATACTATAGATGCTTTTAACCATATATCAAAGACACTTCTCAGAGTGCATTTTCACGAGAGCACTCAAAAAAATATCAATTTTTTTTTATTTTTTTATTTATTTTTACCCTCAAAACAAACAATATGGCGTCGAGTGACACTCTCAGTGCAGTAGATACGTGACGGATAATGGAGGAATTTTTACGTGTCTAGGTTTGGGGCGATAAAGGTGATGGTGGTGCAGTATGAATATTTCATGCAGTGTCGGTTTCCCCCTTCCACTTCCCTCCCCAATGTGTTTATATGAGTTTTCCTTTTTCGATATTTTTCTCCACTTGTTATCTAAGCTTGGGAGAGACGATTTTTATTTGCCTTGTGTGCGTGACTGAAACTTTACACACTTTTGACCCGTGATGTGACGAAGAGTTGGCATTTGCGAGCGCTCCGGAGTAAGCAAACATTAACTCAGCTTTCAACTGCGAGAATTAATATATGAATGACAAATTCAAGGGTGCTTTGCGTCGTTATGACAACAAGGCAATTTTTACGACGCGTATAGATTTGTAAATGTTTAATGTCTGTTTGCTCCGATTTATTTATTACGCGAGCTGGATCAAACCCCATTCCCTCGGGAATGTCGAAATAACAAACTCGACTCGAAAGCATAGGAAATTGAATTTTATTTTTCACCTGGTTATTTATTTATTTTTATGTGTATTTTATGTTTTACTTTATCCTACGGCTCTTTAAGAGTATTGCAGTGAAAAACAATTTCTTTTTCTTTTTAAAGTTGTTTGATTGGTGTTGACTTGAAGTCGTGGGCGCCATTTTTGTTTTATATTTAATGCAAATATTCAATCGGTAAAAAAAAGCAACCATTACTTAAATTTGAATTTGCCTTTAGGGTTAGGTAGTGGCATGATATATTGGTTATAAAATATATAAATATATATAATGAATATCGCATTCATATTTAGGTACTACACTATTGGTGTTAAGTAAACCCTTGTTAATTGGAAAAAGTACAACAGATTGGCAGTATAAATGTTTATTAACACTAGTGTTCATCAGATCTCAGGACTAATTTAACACCAACGAAAGTTAAAAGTTACTGTGAATGGAGTTTAATTAACGATAAAAGTGTTTACAATTTAATTTTTGTTGGTGCAACTGGGTATTGGTGATATCCCAGATCTAACTCTTCTTTAGTGTTAATAAAATATCTTTTTTTCCGGTGTACCACAAAGAGCTTCTGACCAATGGGAGTTACCTTACATCTAGGTAGACTTAAGTGTGCAGCACTTGGCGATGAATAATGCGTGCTTTGTCAGAAGTGAGCAGATGCAGGAAACGATGATGTTAATGTTGGATTGCACATTGGAATTGAGGGGTTAGTTTTAGCGAACGGTATCGACTGATTTATTTATTTGTACGAATTTCCTTCCTTGTCAAAGCCGAATTTGTCAAAAAACGCGGAAATTGTTGAGTTTTGGTTCGTCCGTTGGAAAGGAAAAAAAATTGAACCGCGAATGGGCGGAGAGGGATTTGTATTAAAGGCGAGCTTAAAATTGTAGCACTGGAGGGGTATGAAGGAATAAGTTAACTGGCATCGGGAATCGAAAGAAGGAGGACCCTCCAGTCATCTCGTTAAGGATCGGGTCAAGATTAAACTTGCTCCCCTCCTGCTCTCGCCATCGATCGTCACACACGTGCACCACATACTTTTTGACATGTTTTATTTTTTTCCTCTCGCATTGACAAGCGGAAATAAAGTTGTGACTTTGGAAAGAATTGAATTTGTCGTCAACCAGAGAAGGTTTCTTTAATTTTAGAAAAAAAATATATTGATTTGCAAATATAAATATGCTTAGAGCTAATTTTAGTGAAATTTTAATTTTACCCAAATTTTACGGAATGAGCTGTAAAAGTTAATTGCAATTTACGTTGCTACATTATTGCTAACAAGTCTGAAGTTTATAGCGCATTATTCTGTAACGAGCACTAAATTAACGCTGTTTAGCGGTAAATCCTGGTGGGAATTTGCAGAAATTTTCACCAAATGGGTAAAAAAAAAATGTAAAAAAAAAATGAGTAAATTGTAGTTTTGGCAGCGATTCAAGTCAAGATGGCGTCATAATTTGTCGCGCCGTTACTGGTTTAGCTTTTAATCTGTCTCGAGACGACCTTCTCACTTTTACATACGGTACTCGGAAGATTCATTAAAAGTAGCAAGTTTTTAACGGCAATTCACTGGTTGCAGGAATGCACGCTTTTCAAATTGCAGTTACTTCGGTCGACAATGGAAAATTGAATGTAGAGGTCAAGTCGAGCACTGGCCGCGATTAAGTCGGATATGCTCGAAGATAAAACGGATTTGCAATTACATGATGTTCTTTTGGAAAAGTGATTTCGCAGCAACACGAATAATTGTGCGAATTTCCGACACGTTGCATTTGTGAGTTGGAAAACCCGAAGGAACCATGTCGGCCGAATGGGTTTTCTGTTTGTGTAAATAGTGCCTATTGATTTGGTTGATGTGGCGTGCCGGGAAGCCACCTTATGGCGTGTTTACTTCGTTCGCCATGTTGCAGCTGCAGCCCATGGCATTCAGTGCCAGTTGCTGTGTCTTCTGTAATTTCGCTCGACAAAAGTCACGCGAGGCGTCGACTAATCACATGCGATGCACACGTCCACGTCACGTCGCCTTTATTACCCCAAACAATAATATGACGGATAAATTGGACACAAAGCCCAACAAAAGCCGCAGTTTGCCAATAAGAAAGCCGTATTGAATGGCCCGCTTGTATTGATGAGATTTCCTTCTTCACACCCCACAAGCCAACCCCCAACTGACCCATGTAGCCATTAATTTCCCTCACCGATACCCCCACCATTTCCACTCCTTGGCCAACTTATAACCTTTTGGACGTCTTAGTGGTGGATTGGCGCCCTCAATCCACTCGCCGAGACACCTTTGCGAGTGGAGGTAAAGTGGGTCGAGCTAAAAATCTACCGCCATCTTTCTATGCGCGTGGGAGGGAGTTTTTTCATTTCCGGTGGGGTTTTACGCGTTTTTTGCGATAAGAGCTACGAAACTGGGAATGGAAGGTGGGTTTGTGGGATAAGATTGAGGGGCAGCTAGACGACGTGAAGCAATCAGTTTGTGTCAGCGTCCGAGGAGAGTTGTGGTGCTTGTCTTAAAGTATGACATCGGGGAGGACAAGTGGAACGCGTTGAGTTTGTGTATGTGATGGCAAAAGACGCGGGGGAGTGAGGGGGAGGTGGGCTTAAGGAGAAAACATGAATCAAAGTTTAATCGGTTTCTCGCATCTTTTAAGAGCTGATTTTTCATTAAATTTCAAGAGCTTTTGTTGTGAAGATTATAATTAGGGGAGGCGGTAAAGGAGAAAGTTTGGTAGTTAAATTAGGAATTTTTTTTTTTGGTGGAAAAATATTTTATACGGTATTTTATTTGTTGGGTAATTAATTGCGGGGAATTTGTTAAGTAATAATTTTTGGAGAAAGAGGTTTGTTTGACAGTAATCTGCTAAATGGGGTGGATTAAATGTGGTGGGATTGTGATTAGTTTGGAAATCGACATTCGGGAATATCGACTCAGCTTTAAATCTCTCAGTGGTTACGGTGTAGGTATTATAGTATTACTTGACTGGTTTCCAAAATTACTTTAAATTTCAAATTTATTTTAAAATTTAAAGTTAGGGTATTTCGAGTTTGAAATTTCAAAATTTTTATACGGTAGCCTTGAATCGAAACTTATAAAAAATTCTTTTGAAGCGCCTTTAAAAGTGGTTTTTACAATCATGTTCAGGGTTCGGTTTGATATCAAATATCAGATCTAACCTGATTCTACACCCCAGGTTATATCTGTGCCGATTTACATTTGCCCCAATCCTGGGGATATTTTATGGAAGCAGCAATACACCGCCATTATCATCAACTTTCATCTCTTCATCTTTACCCTCCGCAATAAAAATTAGTTTAGCATTAAAATCTTTTTTCTAATGCAAATTTTCAAGAACTAAAACACAGTCTTTCCACCTCTTTCTTAATTTATTTTTTTTAAAGACAGAACTCTTCTATTAACTTTAATAACGCGGTTGCTAGTGATACGAAAAAAAAAACGTAAAAAGTCTATTATAAAGACGTAAAAGTCGATATTAAGTCGAGTTTTCTTATACCTGAGGTGGTTGTAAAACGAAGGCTCTGCACCGACTGCATCAATCTTTTACATTACAAAATACAACTTTTTTTTTTTTTTTTAAATTAGAAACTGAGTTATTTAAGTATTAAAACAGAAGAAAGGAAAACGAAAAAGAGTTTTTGGGTAACTACACATTTCTCTGTATTTTTTGCATAGTAAATTGTGCTGAGAGAGAGAAAGCGAGTGAGGAGAAAAGGAGCGAGATGTCACGGATCGATGCACATTGTTTAATATTAGTAGTAGTAGGTAGGTGAAGCGCATGCGCGGCGCCTGAATTACAAGAAACATTAACTCGCAGGTTTTGCGAGGAAAAAAAAAGAGTTTAAAAGGCGATGTGTGCAGCCTTGCTGTGTCTAACTAAAGGTGCATGACGGGATTTGTGCAGCTGATGTCGCTGGCGTCTCGAGAGCGGGCAATTATGAGCACGTGCGACTTATCCTTAAGCTCGGCTTCTGTCAAAACTGAAAATGCCAAAGCTGTAGTGCAAGTTTCCACGTTTGATTCCATTTTTTGTTTTATAGCTGTTCGAGTTTGGGGTAAAATAAAATTGGTATTAAGATTTTTTACAGATGAAAAAGAAAAAGTTTGGAAGTTTGAATAGTTTTTGGAAGTGGAAGTTGAAAAAGTGATGGATTTTCGAAGAAAATTAGATCTAAGTATACGTGAAAGTTAAGTATTGATCGAATGACAAATTTTTCCATTAGGTGGCAAAGCATTGAAGTAAACATCTAAAATACTTTTTAAATTACGTTTAAATTGATATATTTTTATATGGTATCATTAAAAAAAAAAAAAAAAGAAAAAGAAAAGAAGAAAGAAAGAAAAAAAAAAAAAATTGTATTTTTTTTTAAAAACCGTTTCCTTGGAGTTCGAATCGAGTTTTGTTACAGTGGAAAGTATTGAATACCGCGCTTATAATGCATGTGAGCATTTAATCCCTTTTATTGGTCATGTCATTCTTCATCAGTAAATCATTTATCAAGCCCTCGTTTTCGCTGCTGTTCCATTAACGTGCGCGCAACGAGCTAACTAATTCACTTTTCTCGCTTTGGCCTATATTTTGTGCGAGATTCATCATTTTGTCGCTAATTGGCCTACTCAAGTCTTGAACGTGCGCTTTAATTACCCGCGTCGGTTTCAGCAATAATTTCATACACGTAATACTTGCAACCAAAAGAAGAGAACCCCTTAGTTGGTTAGAGCGCGAATTGGAAAAGTGGGAATTTAATTGATTCTCGGTAACTCTCAGAGGATTTGAAGTGTCTGGCGGGAGATTTGAAAACAATTTTTTTCTGTAACGAGCAACTGCACGTGGCCATAGCAAATGACCACTTTTTTTCCCCACCATTTTTTGTGTGTCCACCATTTAGCACGACCATTATACCGCGGGGTGAGTGCAGGGACGCAATAACATGTACCGGTAAACATCAGACACAATCGAAATACAATAAGCGACCAACTGCTGCGGTATGAACTGCTGGGACAAAGTTATCATTTCGGCATTTTTTCGGCGCTCTCAATATAAAAGTTATTTCATTAGAGAAGAAAATCCGACACATCTGTTGGGTTTTTTTGCTACGATAGACCTATTTCAGGGCGTGATAATCACCTCAAGTCCAAGGAGAAACCATTTGTTCATCTGTCTAACTAAGACTCTTTGCTTGAGCTTTTCGAAGGGATCAGTGAACATAGCCGAGCAAAAAATAAATACGGGAATTCTACTATAACTCCCCGGGGAATTATTAGAAGAAGAAAACTGTAAAATACTGTATAAAACAAAAAAAAATTATTAAAAAAAATTACTGAAATAAAATATTTTAAAACTTAGTTCTAACTATTCCCTGGGGTATTATTAGAGGAAAAATGAATAAAAATTCTTTTATAAATTTCGACATTTTTCAATACAAAAATCAGTATATGATTTGATGCATTAAAAAAATGCTCTAATTATTCCCTGGGGAGCTATTAGAAACGTAACTAACAAAACTAAAAGTAACAAAATAAATAAATAAAAAAACTGCATTAAATTAGGGGTTGGTCAGGTATGGATGAATGTTTTTATTCATTTAATCGAGCGCTGTTTCTGCCGGAAAATTACTGCGACATTGACTGCATTCGAAGCAGGAAAGAGGCTTTTGGTGAGCCGCCCGTTTTCCTATCTGAGAGTAAATATCGTTATTGCCGTAGCCGGAAGAGCTCGGCCGGAAGACGCCTGTCTTGATATAAAGAGCGGTACATTACTAAGACAAAAAAAAAAAATAAAACTAACGATCGGAGAGAATTTTCTGGCTGCAATGGGAAGGTGTGGGAGTGGATGAAGATGTGCTACTGGGACCTGAGAATTTACTGCGCATGAATAGTAAGTGGGTGTACGTCCCGAGGTGAATTATACTGGCAGGTATACACCACCGAAGCTGTTCATTAGGAGTATGATGCGGTTACTATGGTAACTGCGTCGACGCTCAGCTTCAGGTGTTCGTTTTGTAATGTCAAAGATTTTGCTCGCTGAGAATTTGATTAGACCGATGTCTTGTTGAGT
This sequence comes from Geophilus truncorum, assembly GCA_034695745.1. Lineage (NCBI taxonomy): Eukaryota > Metazoa > Arthropoda > Chilopoda > Geophilomorpha > Geophilidae > Geophilus > Geophilus truncorum. Next base: position 83,616 of record JAQFZP010000003.1, on the reverse strand, counting down.
TGCTTAACCGGATTTTGGAAATCGAGAAAGACGAGTAATTTATTTAAATGCAATTGCAGGATTGTTATGGCCACGTGAACCATCAATCAACGTTTAAATTGGAAGGTTTGCAATCTTCGGGCGATTTACTGCATCTATTATTCTATGCATCGAAATTAATAAATGAATTTTTAAAAATAGGTCTAAATTGAATTTGGATGTACAAATAGAGATATAGATAACGAAATCATGAAAATTGAATTTGATAAAACTCATCAAAATATTCGTATATTATTATCGTAAAATCAAATTTAATTGAAAAATCTGCCACATTGTATTTCAATATTGAAAAAAATATCGAAAAATTAATTATTACTTTACTTCACAAGAAACACTTTTTTATATGCAATCCCACTTTTCGATTGACGTAACTGACGTACACCATGGAGCGTTGTCTTTAAATCGAACGGATTTGTTTGTCACTGATCAAATTGAACGCCTCCTTAAATGAAAAAGGGGTAGCAAGCTCTATTATCAAGCTGCTTAATTGCAGCTCTTGTGTTTGTGTGCAACTCCTCGCGCAGTGTGGCAAGTAAATACAATATTCGTGGAGTGGGACCTCTTGTTGTTGGCAGAAGAAAATAGACGTAGAAGAAGCGCTGCAACAGCTAGAAAGTCTAATGAACACTCCCGCCTTCTCTTGTTTGGCTTTTCTGCGAAGCCACTCGTGCAGTCTGGTGGAGGGTAGCGAAGGGGGTGCCGGGAGAAGAGCGAACATCGATGGCGTTCGAGAGCCGCAGCCGCCCGAGTATCTAAACACCTTCCTTACACTCCTTAGGCTTAGACGGGGATTTCGTAGAATTTGATAAAGGTGAAATTACGCTACGGCGTTGCAACCCCTCATCATTACGGGCTCTTGTTGTTTTATATTTTTCTATTTTAACAACTCCATTCATTTTTACGATGGCGGCGCCTATTACTGATAAATAGGGGGTTGTAAAGGGTTATAATTATGTTTATATAAGATGTTTTTCCCTCTTCTCTTAACTTATAAAAGCGCTATCACGAAAATAGCAGTGAGGGAACGGCAAAACGTGAATGTTTAATGAGGTTTCTCTTGGCGTAACCCTTCCCTCTCTCCTCCTCAACAAGCTGTGTTAATAATGCATTCGAGAATCTCAACCCTTTTCCCTCTCCGAAAACCACTTTGCCTCATTTTTCATTTCCGGAATGGATCATTCCCTTTGGCTCTTCTTCCATCTTAGATGACGATGCCCGTCATGCATCTGTCTGTTTATCTTTCAACTTTGAAGTAGGTCTCGGAGGGTATTGGGGAGAGGGGGAGGTGGTAGAGGGTGGGGGATTGGCGGCGGTGCGGTTAGAGGGTTTGCTTTCGACATTGACGCAGTTTTATGGTCGCTCGAAATGCTGGTGATGTTAAAAGCTAATCTGAGCACGGGGAAGGCGATCGGGATTTTGATGGGCGCGCATAACACTTGGTCCCTTTACTAGCCCCATAGCCACTCATCGGGTCTGCCATTCAAAGCCTCTTTACGCTCTTTAATTTCGGCGAGAAAATTTGCAGCCGGGTGGGTGTGCGTATATTAAGGTGAAGGATATTCGAGACTTGGGTATTGAATTAAAATATTTTGCTTAACGGTTGAGAAGGTGAGGCGGGGCCGGGAGTTGTTGGCGCGGCGCGGTGTGGTGGTGGGAAGCTTCGCCGCAATTTGCCAGATGCAGATGAGTGTGCAAAATGGTCAAATGCATACACGCCCCACCCTGCAAAGCACTGCTGCTTCCGCTTTCAATCTGCGGTTGCCCCGGTTACTTTATTAAGATTGTTTTTCCTTTTTTTTTTTTTTTTTTTTTTTTGTAAGTGGAAAAATGTAAATTGGTATTTTGGAAGGCTTAATTTCAAATTTTATTTGGCGTTGAAGGGATTAATTTTTGCTTTATTATTTATTAATTTTTATTGTTTTATAATGCTGGTGGTTTGGTTTGTACAGGGTGTTAAAAATTTAAATTGTAAAGCCCCATTTGCATCGACGCACATTTGTGCTTACATCTGGCGAGAAGTTTTCAATCAAAATCACAAGTTGAAAACTTTCAATTGTAACATATTGTTGTTGTTGGCATATTGTGGCATATTGTTGCGTGAAGTTTGCAAGATTGTTTCGCGCGAAGTGATGCAATTGTTAGCTTTGCGTGTTGCGTCGCATCGATGTAAACAAGTTTTTACTTGAAAGAAAACAATTATTAAAACCGGTGATTGGTTTTGCTGCTACCTATTAGTGCTAACGTTTGCTACGTCATTGTTATGCTAGTACTTTTTGAACAACAATGAAATTGCTATTTTAACTTTGGTTCTACAATTCAATTATTTCCATTGTTCTTGGCAGTTGACTCTGGTGAAGAAGAGATAAGCAAAATCACAAAATCGGGATAAATAGTCAATTAGGTGGAAGGTAAAATGAATAATGCTCAAGTGTCAATTGACTGCGACTGCAAATGGAAGATTATGAGTTCATTAGTTGCTGATAAAAGTGCAACAAATGAACATAAACGTTATGACAATGTGGAAATGCCGAAAGCAAATCTCTGGATTGAAATCGGAATTACCGAGCCTTTTCTCTCCCCTTTTGAGGGGAATGGGGAATGCCACCTGCAGAAGGGGAACTACAAACCAATCACTGAAATGGAGAGATTTACAAACAAAAAAACGTAAATATTGCAAGTCTGAAAGTGCTGTAACTGACAATTATAAAACATACAAAATTCTGTAGATTATTCAAGCACTGCTTTAACAGTTTTTTAGCCACACAACTGACGGTAGTCTAAATTAGTGAGCTCGTGTTGCTAGAGTCACCAGCTGCTACATGGTCATACGTGACCTGTCGCAAAGAGAAAAAAATTACATTACCAAACTCAACATCTGGGTCAAATATTATTGGCCGGCCACATGATGCACTGTAATTAAAGTCACGCTTAGATTTGTGGCCCTCATTGGCTACTTAAGTTTTTTTTTCATTAAATTCTGGAGAGTCTGGCCAATAATATTTACCAAACTGTTCAGAGTGACTGTGAATACAAGTTGAACTATTCTTGGTCCTTCAATTCAATGCCCTTTGGCAAAATGATGACCATATGAGAGTTTATAAACAAGTGCATTAAAAATTCAACTGCCACTTGCATATTAAAACAACAGGAGATTGTGACACTAAATTACTCCTTGACACCAAATGGACAGCCATGAAACACGGGCAAAATAAAAGCATTTAAAAGAAATAAAGCTGGCTCTTAATGGAGTCGTTAACAACATTTGACGGTGGGCAAAATGCCATGTGCTTCTCTGCACCTGAATCGTTTGTCCACTTGAACGACTCAGTCATCTGTCTTCGTCAGTTGACGGCGCCTGGTGGGCAGTTGCTCATCCCCCAGGGCGACACTGGGTTCTCAAGATCATATCCTTTTGACCTGCTCGGCCAAGCATTTGCCACATCGTGTGATGGAGGATCCGCTACTGGGAATACACTGTATATACAAAGGGTACATAAAGTTGAGTCGGGCTTTAACTGCGTTACTGCAAATTGAGTAAATTCGAGTGAATGTTTTCTGCGGTAAATTTTAATTCAACTCGGGCGGCCCTCTAGGGAGCGGGTGGGGACTAATGAATGCCGTACACGACTTGCACCATTGAATTAGACTGTAAAGTGACTCGACCCCTTAAGACCCCTGGGAACTCAAAATCATCCTTCCGCCCGCCCTGGCCGGTGCCTTGATGAGATAATTGTATGCTTTGAGAGTCCTTTTCCCTTACGTGCTTACGTATTCTCACAAATGAAATCGTTTATTTTTCATTATTCCCTCTTCTCGCAACTGGAGACGCGTAATGAAAAATTCATCCAATCAGGCTCTGCTGTTTTGTTTGGCTCGCCAAATCTCTGTTGTCGATGGCTTGGGTTTTCTTTTACGTATTAAATACCAAGATCTAAGTTGCGCTGCCGTTATCGCTATCAGAAGATAAATACCACTCTTGTTTTCATGTTATCGCTATTGGAGCTGATGTGAAAATGTAACTAAATACTATACATTATTAAACGTGTTTAACTTGGAACTGATGGCTTTAGTGTTACAATGTTCCAGTTGTGTATCTTATATGTGTAAATTTGTTAATTGAGTGTATATTTTTATTTGAGGTTGGCTGTTAATTGTAAGTGACTTATAATTGAAGAATAACGCAAGTTTTCAATATTTGTTTCCTGTTTGTTCGATATACAGTGTACTGTAAAATGTGGAAAAATAATGATGTTTAAAGATAGTTTTCAGCCGTAAGTTTGATTTGTCATAAGAAAAAAAGTGTGCATTGTTTCTGGCAAGGAATTTTAGTAAGGATTTGCGAAAACTTAAGAGCAAAAATGTTATTTGAGCCAAGCAAGAGTTCTTTTTATTTTGTTGTGGATTTAATGAGATACAAACAGTTTCAAATGATGAATTGCACTTCTAGACTAAAGAACACTGTGTTGGAGAGATAAAGTGCTTCTTATTATGAAAAGAATTACAATTTTTCTTATTTCAAAGGCAAATGAAGTAAATTAAGCCTACTTTTATTGTGCATTTTAGGAGTTAATCTGACTGCTTGTTGTTTGTTTGTCGTGCTCAGCATGCTTCTGCTTATACTGATTCCCGTGGTTTCTGTGGCCGCAAGAGATGTCAAGGATTCATCTTGAATTCTGCTCAGCTTTTGAACTGACACAAGACTTCCCGAGATATTACCATCTTGAAAAGAAAATCCCCATCTGAAAAGGCTTTAGCCGATTCGATGAGTAATACCGTTCATTGCTTAATGGCTAAGTATCACAAATGCCTATTCTAAGACATGAAATCACTTATAATTTAGAAACAGGTGGTGAGCTGTAATGGTTACAATACATGTATTGACATGTATTGTAACCATTACAGCTCACCACCTGTTTCTAAATTTCAATTTATAAATATTGAAAAAAAGCTACTATAAATTATAACACAATTTAAATTCAATAAATTTGTTTCACAAAATATTCTTTTCACTTCGACGCTGGGAGTGGAAAAAAATTTCGTCTCGAAACACGTTCGAGGAATACATACGCCGTTCAAGAAAGAATTTTTTATATGGATGGAAAACTACATTGTCATAGAAAAAAATTCAGAAATATAAAAATCAGAAGCGATTTGACTTAGTGCAGCATAGCATTGCATTGGTGCATTGCGGGAAAGCTCAGCTCAGTCGCGATTTCTTTTATAGTATTTGAGCAGCAACTTGTGTCTACGCTTGGCTGAACTTCCTCTTTTTCCCTCTTTCCCTTCATCCCAACTCTCCCCTCTTAATCGATTGACTGCTGAGCTAATACTACCCATGAGTAATTCTCTATGAGGTGATTAAATATTTAATTCTTTCACGAATGATCCATTGTGCGAACGCAGATTCACACTTGTCTCTCGGCCAAATTACCTCTGCTTCCATCTTTACAATTCAAAGTAAAAAGCAACTACGGGGACTGTGTTGGGGTGAAAATGTGATGAAATTTTCTTAATTGCATCCTGGTTGCATTTTGAACTGCGTTTTTCATTTTTAGTTGTGCCCATTTGGAACCTCGAATAAAGGGCACTTCCGGTTGAAGTGGACGATTGAAAATTTAAGTACCCACATATTGCCCCGAAAATTTTAATTTAATTAACCGGAAGCGCCCATAATCACTTAATAAAAAGGAAATAAAGGAGATGTGAAAAACTATGAATATGGTAGTCTTAATTTATCACCAGTTTATCTAAAAAACTGAAACTAGCATTTGATAGATAAACCTAGTTGTGAATTAAGAATTATTTCTAAAATTTGAAAATATTATGCAAGAAATTAAATAGTGTAATCTGATTTTTTGGCAAAATAGCAAAATTTTCTTTGGTTTTATTTTATACTTAGGCAGCACATTACATGGTTCAGGATATAAATTATGTGACTTTCATCGAAGCAGCAAAAAACAAAAACTATTTCCCACCTCCCAATTCCACCCGAGGCAATTCCCCCCTCTTCACCCACAGCAACCCTAATCCGGGACACTTTGACTGGAAATAACATACACTGGGTGAAATGGGGAGTTGGTTGGATCATCTCCCTTCTTCCTACAGCCAAGATAAATGGTTATGGCGAGGGAGAACTATATACTAAGGATAGGGCTCAACATCTAAGCTTTTTTTTCCCTTCCCCAACCCACCATCTCCCGTTTTCTCTTTTCTTTCTTTTCTCAACCCACACATAGTTACTTATCTGCGATGGCAGCCTTGAATCCTTCACTCACTCCACTTGCTTTTCCTTTCCTCTTGACTGATTTTTTCCCCCGCGCATCGCTGAGTAACGGGCCACACTGGAGCAAACCCCTTTGCTGCTCATACTTTCTTCGCAGCCGATGATGAGTTGGCGTTCGTTGGCCATCAGCGCGTAGCCGATACAAACTGAGATAAGCGCAACAAACCAGTTGCAAAAAAAAAATCCTCGATCGTAATGTGCGATTACTTTTTTCCGCCTTCTGTGTTTATTAATGCCGAACACCTTATCTGATATTTGTATCGAAAATGCAAACGCGGGGCAGTAATAAACGCCTCGAATCATCTGTTGTCATGGTTACGATGGGCGTGATTGCTCGCAGTTAGTATTCACATTGGATTTTAAATGGTTTTAGTCAAGAGGTGAATTATTCCGATAGCATTTTAGCAAATCATCAATCTGGATCTATTGTATCGACACGTCCGGAATTAAAATGGCTCCCAAGTCGGTTGGTAGAGATGGTGTTAGATTATTACAGTTTGGTAAGAGAAATTGAGGATTTCGGGGTTTAGAAAATGTAAATGTAAATTGAAAAAGAAGAAAACGGCGTTCTGGGATTGAATTGTGTGCAGTTTCTCGGTATTTATGGGGTTAAATTTAAATTAGAATAGTTTGGATTAGACTTTTCGTCGTTTTCTTTAATTGGAAAAGGAAGTTTCGTTCTTTTCTAAGCCGCAAATCTTGTCCTGGATGATAAGCCTCGATATAAGTCCGGGGCAATTTCCGTTTTCCTCCAACCGGTCTTCAGAATGCCTGGCATCCTAAAGGGCACGGCTCGCAAACCTATCGATCCAATTGCAATTGGGTAAAGGATATTCCTTTTTGTTTGTTTGTTTGTGTGTTTGTGTGTGTGTGTCGTACATAAGACACTGGTTGTATAAAATGTTAAAGTTGTTTGCCATGTCACATCAAGACAAATTTTGCAATACTTTCTTCTGGGAAAATAGGAATGTCTCAAGTTACTTTTGGCATTGACGGTTTTCACGTCGAGATTGTCTACAGTTTGCTCTAACTGGCAGCACAGTACTTGTTCTCCTCCTTCGCTTAATTTAGCAGTGCTCGGTTGCTGGCATTGTGCTTCTCATTCCAAGCCTCTCATTTGCAGGCAGCTGGATGGTGAGTAGTGATGTATCAACTTGTGACATTTCAACATCTCCGCCCAGAATGAACCATAAAAAGAAGGTCGAAGACACAAAAGGCAATAGAAAAACTTTTTCTTCTGATAACGAATGACTTTCAACATTTCCGAGCGTTAAAGTTGCCTTCAGCTTCAGACAATATAAATGTGTTTAACGTGTAAGGTCAAGAAAACTAAAGGGGAAAAAATAAATGTTTTAAAAATCAGCCACCAGGGTTTTGTGCAAGTGGCCAAACCTGTGGTATTTTCTAATGCGCTATTTCGTGTTTCCAAGCTGCTGGTTTCTTTCTTCCATTTTTTCACCATCGTATTTTGAACAAAATGCGTATTCCTAAGCCCCACCCGCTGTGCCTTTACGCTTAAAATTTGCATTAACTTAAAATGTCCACCAGCTGCGAGTCCCAGAGCACAACTGCGGCTACCACATTTGTGCGTAAAATCACTGAGGAAAAAAAAAATAAATCACTTAAAAGCCTGTGCAACACTCAGGGGCTCACTTGCACATAAAAGACATTGTTTTATTTGCATCTACACAGGAAAACACACTTCATAAGTAAACTATTGCTTTATGCAACTTAACCCTTATACATCCATGAATCTCTTGTTTACATAACAAACACGCGTGTAGTTGAAACTCACAATTTCGAAACTCATAATTTACAATGTAGGAATTAATAACAACCCTGTTTTTGACATCTACCGAATTTCCTCACTTAACCTTGGAAACGTATTTAAATTGAGAGGAAAAAATAAGAAATTTGCAAGAAATTGATTTTTTTTCACCCTCGAAAGGTTTTTTCTCGCTCACGGCGCTGCCAAGTAACGAAAAGAGTTGAGTTTTAAGTGTCTTGGCGAAGTCCGTCGAAATGAATTAGAAATGAAGCGCAAATTGAAATAGTAAAATCAATTAATTTTAAAGTTGTTGGGAGCGAAGCAATTTTTACTCGACTCCGATCGACTCGCTTGTTGTCTGATGTATGGTGATAAGAGCTCACAAACGCGCTTATCGCTAGACCCAGGGCACCAAAGGGGTCGCGCGTGTGAAATGGCGCGAGTTGTTCGTTGTGATAACTTGTGTGGCACTGCTCTGCTTCCACAACCTGCTTGCTCATCACATTCGGGGGCGAATTTAAAAATTTACCGTATGTAGACCCTTTGCACACATAAATAATGCCTACTGTGGGGTCAGGAAGTTGGGGTCATGTGCCAGGTGTTGTAAGGTCGTTAAAATTACTCATGGCGAGATAACGGCAATTGCACTTGGAATATTTTTTCCTTCACATTTCACCACCAGATGGCAAAAAATAGTGGGTACATACCGTAGAAATCGATATTTTAACTCACTAGGCTATTATTAATTTTTTTGAGTTACATGAGAACCATTTTGATTTTCTAATACAACGCTGGGGTCTTGCAGGTGATTGTTTTCTTTTCCCAATGGTCATTGCCCCTTTTGTGTGGTTTTCTTTCTTCTATTTTGTGCAATCAATTTCCAGTTTCTTTTTTTTAAATTGTGGTTTCTTAAAGATGAGTTTTCTTGGGAGTAAACAGTTGTGCATGTTGTAAAAGGGAAAGGGTTGTTATGGTTCTTCTAAGCATGGTTTTTATTTGGACTTTGTTAGTCCCTAGAGCAATGTCCAATGCAGTGGTTTAGTTGCCTCGTGTCTAGTGGTCATTCAATGTCTGGTTAGTAGTTTTCACATAAAAGAACCACAGAGACAATGGACCAGGATATGGTTTATTTATTGTCGACGTTGTAGGTGCTCTATTGCAAGAAAAACAACCTTTTGTGACCATCAATGCGGATTCAAGGTTCAATAAAGGGAGAAACCCTAGAAGTTGTGAGGAGAGGAAAAAAAAAATCAAAAATGACAGGGAGAGAAATAGGAAAAAGCAGAATCTGAGATCAAATTTGAGATCAGTATAAGCTGGGGATTCAACAGGGGTGACCATGGAGAGGTATAAAAGATGGATTTTATACTCTAGTCAGACAGACTTGATAAGATGGATGGGGTGTGAGCATCAACAACAAAAAAAAAAAAAAAAGAAGGAAAAAAAAAGATTAAATTTTTAAACCAAAGACTTTTTTAAAACCCAGAATAAAATTTACATTTTACTATTTTAAGTCATATTTATACATTACTTTTAACATAATTAAATCTTAAAATGCATTAAATGCATTATTTAATGCATTATAAGATTTAACCACTTTAGCCACTTTTGTAATCCTCTCGGTCTATCTTGTTCAAGATGGCCGCCTAAGGTAGATTAAATTGCTTTGGTGGCGCCCTCCTACACCCAAAAATCCAAACATCGTTAAAACCGGGAATTACAGCATCATAAATCTTTTATTAACATCCTGCCATAACATTATATCACGTAACCCTAAATAAACAACAACTTTACTTTTACTATTTTATAGCTGCAAGCACGGACGGTGATCATCCAGAAGGTCCCAAATTCATCAAAGAACCGCCAAACAACGTCGATTTCTCCAACACGACAGGTGTAACCATCGAATGCTTAGCGACCGGCGACCCACCCCCACACGTAGCGTGGGAATCGAGCGCGGGAGCTTCGATCGGTTCACTGGACGGGGTCCGACAAGTCTTGCCGAATGGAGACCTGGTGTTTCCCCCGTTCAAAGCGGAGGAGTTCCGCCAAGACGCCCACGCGGCAATGTACAGGTGCGCGGCGACGAACGCCGCTGGAACGATTCTCAGTCGTGACGTGCACGTAAGAGCAGGTAAGAAACGAGGAAAAAATGGGGAAGGGTGAGGGTTGTCGTTACACTCGAGTTTTCTCTTTCACCTCACGTCTAACGAGTCACTAATGAGTTGCGTGAGGTGGCTTGACAGCCGATATGGCATGCAGCGGTCGAGTCAATGCGTCCTGACGAGAGATGAGGCGCCACATCTATCCACCTGCCACAAAGGCACACACCAGCCAGTCGTGGTCATTGATTCTGGTTGTGCGTGCTTTTTCGTAGATGATTCACGCTGTGCCTGGTTTTGTCCTTAATGATTTTTTTTTGGAGTTATTCTAGGCGACAACTGACAATTGGTTAATGGTGGTGTTAAGTATTGGGGCTGGTAAAGGGGAGAATAAGGAAATGTAGGGTTTGGTATTTTTGTTTTTGTTTTTAAGTTATATGAGTGTGAAAAGTGATAAATCGTTTTGGCAAAATGTCACGAATTTCTAGCGTTGGTATTCGTCATAAATATTAATTTTATAGGGTGGGAGGTTGTGGGTGTGGCGGGGTTTTGCAGTGTGGAATGAGTTGTATTTTCATTTTATTTTTTTTATTTTAAAAATTCTAAAATGAAGATGGATTGGGGAGAAATGAAGTTGAATTGGTTGATGGATTCGCAGTGAAGTTGGTTTTTATCATCCCTTCAATGCTTGAATTCCGGCTCTGAGAAAACGACAATTTTCTTTTTTTTTTTTTGGTGCTTTTATTCCTAAAAAATATGATGGGAGAGAAAAAGTTAAATTGAAAAGTGTTATCAATGAAAGATTTAACAAACAAGAAAAAGTACCTAAATGAAAAAGTTATCAGAAGTCATACTTTTTAGCGATAAGATTTTAATTGAAGTCAGACTAAAGCGGAAAAGGAAAAAAAAAATTCAATAATAGAAAAAAAAAAAAAATTCTTTTAGATTTTATTCTAACTCAAAAATATCAACTTGTAAAAAAAAATAAAAAAAAAAAAAAATCAAAAAATCTATACTCTATAAAGAAATAACACTTTACACACCAAACCCATTTGAAATGAAATTTTAAACTGAGAAGAATAACATGATAATCCTGTCCAGACGACAACATCCATCCCCAGCTTTGCGAAAAAGTTGAGTTGAGAAGTAAAAATGGGTCCTCGGGGACGCCAGCGGCGTGTGCGGCGTAGAAGGAAACAGAGAGGCATTGAAGAAAGAAAGTCCTATCACTCTGCGGGTTTATTCCACGTGGAGAAGCGAGAGAGATGAAGCTGCGCACGAGACCCAACTGATGCATCATTCATGCATCGACGAAGAGATGATCGCCCCATCCGAAGACAGGTGCATCAGCACACACGCACACCTTACCTTAATGGCTACCGTCCAACATCCTTTCGTCGGATACATATGCATGACAACGCCATTGGCCGCGCATGAATATTGGATGAAGAAAAGGCGGAATGAGACGACGATGGCTTCAACTTTGACCTCAATTGCAACGCTGACCACGCCACCGCCATCAATAACGGCAAGGGCGAACCGTTTAGCAAGAGTCATTGCGAGGCAATGATTGGCTGCTTGTCATGTGGACACGCAAGGTGCATTGTGTTTGAGGACAATCAAGTGCAATTATTCTACTTGATGAGGCTATATTTAGTTTTTATTTTCTGTTTGGAGATACAGAAATCTGGGGTCTCAATGGACCCGGGAGTTGTTTGAAGAAAAGGGATATTTTTTTTATTGTTGTTTTTTTTTAATATATTGCAGGTAATGGAAATTGGCTGATGAGTTCTGCAGAATCTCATAGTTCTTTTTTTTTTTTACTTTTTTCTTTTTTTTTTTGTGTGAAGACAATAAAAGAAATTTTGAGGATGAAAGAAAGGGAAGCGAGCAATTGAGTTTGTCTTCTTTCAAGCCGAAAATCGTTTTCTATGAAAGGTCATCGTTTTGTCCAAATGGTCGGAAAATTGTTTTCAATTTGCCTCGGCTTGTTTGTCAGATTCCTGCACTTGTCTATGTCTTTTTTCTTGAGTGTGTGTCTGAATTTGAAATTTTTGCTTTTACGGAAGAATGGCGCGCGGACGTGATTCAATTAGCTTGAAGTAATGCAATTTTTGTGCCGGTTTAAGCTTTAAAATATAAAAAAAAAACACTAAAAGGTTGCTCAAATATTTGCATTCGTCATTGAATTAAATTAATTTAATTTTTAAAAAAGTTTTTATTTAAAAGATCAAGAAATGGGAAAAACAATGAAGGATTATTTATAAAAATTGAAAGATTTTTTTTTTTTTTAGTTTTTTTATATTTTTTTTATTTTTTATTTTTCTCTAATTTTTTTGGGGCTTTAACGAATCTCAACTTTAATCCATCACTGAAAGTTTTTCCCTACGACCTACTAGGCCTATTTTTTACGAGTTCAGATGAGTAATATTTTTATTTCGTATAGGAATGGAGAGAAGCAGAGAACATGTAAAATATAATGTACATTTATATAAGAATATTACACCCATTTCTAAAGAACATAAGTTTTGGCAAAGCTCTTTTTTTTTCACATATCATTTACTTTTTCTGAACCGAGAAAAATATGAGGAAAAAAGTAAAAAAAAATCCAAAAAATAAAAAAATCTAAGCTTTAATGCTAGAGATTTGATAATTTAACGATGAAATATTGGATTGGATTAATGTTGAATATTGAATGTGGGTCACATGGAAACGGCGATATATCAACTTGTAGCTTAGTATCAACTGGTTTAACTGCTTGTAATTGAAAGCGGATGACAAACACGAAACAGATATAGCAGTTGAGGTTTGGGTAAATGATATCTAGGGTCGTATACATTAAGCCCGCCTACACAATGACCGCCGCATGTAATAAATGCAATTTTAATAATTTCTAGTATTCAATTGAAACTGCAAAATAAAATTTTTCAAATTGTTTAATACATTACACACATTAAAGTGCGTTTAATTACAACTGAATTAAACGCAATATTGGAGATTTGTTTATTTCAGTTTGTTACGCACTCTGGAAATGTCATCAACAAGAGAAAATCTGTGGCTTCCATTTTTTTTATCATTTATCTTTTTGCACACTTTCGTGACAGAACTCAACTTGTAGTTGCCTAACATCGAGAAAAATACGTTGTTTTTATTCCAGGTAACCGGAAGTAATGTTTGTAAACATATTGATCGCGTGATTGTCCGAAACAATATCGTGTACAGTTTTAATGGACAATATCCATTATTTTTGCGTTGAAACTGGAGCTGTAACTATAGGAAGGCGCATTACTTCATCTTTAACTCTAGGTTGAGTTTAACAAAGAAATACGACACTTTAGTTACGCTATCACTCGACACACAAAGTGTCGGTCGCACGTAAAAGGGCATTCGGTCAACTTGCAAAGTGTGAAACGCAACTATCGGTTGCACTCGACGCAAAGATGAATATCGCATTTCCCACCGTTCCCTTGTGTTTGCATTAAGCAATTAAATTTGCTGCTTCTTATTTAAGAAATTCATCTCCTGCTGGTTCTTAAATACCTTTCTTGGTTTTGAATAGCAACACACAAAGCAGCGGAGGATTCCAAGAGACACTTGGATCCAATTTCTTTCGCTAACAACCTCATTTGTGTAAATGGAAGAGACTGTCAGTTTGAACAAAAGTATTGGCAGTTATAGTGAAGGAGTTGGGGATTCGCAGACGAGAAGAAAGACGAGAGAAATAGAAGAAACGCAAAGAAAAAAAATTGAAATAAAATTAAAGACGACTCATTTGTGGAAGAAAATTGATTCTTCTCCTTTTTTCTTACTAAACCTTGTATTATCTAAGTGGAATTAATTCCGAAAGGTGATTTGGTTTGACGCTTGGTTATCCCAGCAGGGCTTATCACTCTATTATCAGCCATCATTGATTAGAGTCGTCAACCCTTTAACGGATTACGCGAGGGGAATGCTGGTTCAATCACGGAACACTCTTGCCTTACATTGTGCGGTGGTCTTGTGGCTTGATGAGATGATGATGATGTGATGGGTGGGTAAGACGGGAGGCTGGAGGGGAGCAAAGAAGTCTGTCAACAATCTTTGCCGGTGGGATTGGATTTGGTGATGACTGGTAGGTGCTGTCATAATGATTGCAGTGACAGTGGTAATAATGGTAATAGAATAGAAATGGGAAAGCTGTGTTCTGGGGTAGTGGGGTGGGGGAGAGGGGGTTTGTGTTTGATAGTGGTAATGAATGAAAGCGTAATTATCAAATTAGATATAGAGGAAACAGGAAATGAAGAAATATTGATTGCTGTTTGTCTAATTAATTAAAGCCCGTTTTGTTTTTGGATAAGTCGGCATTTCCGGTTTGAATGGGAGGGATCTTAGAGGGATTTGCTCTCTCTCGCTCTCTCTCTTTGAGTCACTGAAAATGTGTAAAGAAAGAGTTTTTTTTTTGTTGTTGTTAGTGTTGATGATGATGATTAAAATTGTGTTGATTTATAAAGGTCAAATGTAAGTATGGTATTTCCATTGCGTTATCGCTATTAAATCAAAATAATTAACTCATTACAACAATTTTCCTTGTCATTTGCAATTGCTACTGCGACAATATAGCGATTTGAAACGGCTGGTGAACGTTTGCAGAGTATTAAATCAAAATTTCATATTTTACCACCCGTATAATAAAAATGTAAATAATGTTTGTTAATGGTGGGTTTTTTAATGGGATTTGCTCCAATATTGATGGAGGTTGAGCTACATTAACCCTAATCTCGACGCTTGGTTGGTGATGAAAAAATGGAGAGGCAATGGATTTTTCACACAATATTTGAATATTTTTATTGAGGGTATAAAACAATGTTGAAATGAAATGCAACATCTTTTAATGATACCAACTCTTTAATACTCATTTGTTAATGAAAAGCAGCTATTGCTCATTTTGTGACAAGGTTGTAGTTTTATAATAAAGAAAAATTAATAATTTATTTTACCCATTTGGGAACAGTGTCATTTTATGGATATGTAATAATACGGAACGATGGCTTTTTCCAAATTAAAAAACATTCCAAAAAGGGGGATTCGAGAGCGAAGGAGAACTGCGAAATAAAAAAAAAAAAGAAAATGAAAAATTGGCTTTTTCACTTCACTTTTGTCAACAAAAGAATGTAAATCGCAAAGTAAACGTCGAGCCGAAAAGCAAAGTCGGTATTTTGTAGCAATAGATCAAGAAAATGGTGGTTTTTGGATGCACGCGTTTGGAAAATTGAATAAGCAGCAACGGGCTGTGTGACGTTCGTGACGGCATGCTTGCTAATTTTATTTTTAATATCGGCGGGAAGAGGAAAGTAAAAGGGGTGTGGGAGGAGGAGATCCTTTGCGGAATAACACGTTGCAAAAGAAATGAAATTAAAATTACATGCAAGCTCGCCAAGTGTTAAAAAGAAATTCTTCCACAGGAATTGCACGATACCGTGCAATAAATCGATTTTAAATTCACCCAACTAAAAAAAAAAAAAAAAAAAAAAAAAAAGACTTTAATAATTCCCGGGAGAATTGCGAAACAGAAAAAATACATTTTTTTTTCTTTTATTTTAGCTGTGCAGCAATTTATCGAGTTACGGGATTCAGAGGTGGGAAATAAATCGAACATAAAAAGCATTTTGTGTGTGCGTGTGTTTTGTAGAAGTTATTTACCCGAAAACACGACATAAAAGGGGTGAAATCAAGATTGAAATGCAAATAAACAAGAGAGGTGAACGCCAGGTGTCGTGCGGAGATTCAATTGAAGGTGTAACATAAACGGGTGCCACCTTGTTCTTTTTCCCTGAAGAAAACTTTTAACATGATCAGTTTGCTAACAGACTTGAAAGGCAAGCAAATTCTATTTGCACGCAAAACCATCAATGAAATCAGCATTTTTTTTTCTTTCTCTCACTTTCTCTCCCTTTTACTCTCTTGTCTTTCGAAGGGACGCTCGAATCTCCTGCTGTTGCTATGCCGCTCCAATTAGTCGCTTGCCAACTCGTTTAATTAACTCTGCTGGCAACATGACGTCATACAGGTCGATAAACTGACATTGCATTTTGCGAGTTTTGTGGGAAAGCCTCGCTGGGGTTCTTCATCCCCACCATTTCTTTTTTTTTTTTTTAACACTTTTTTTTTTTATTATTATTCTTTTCCCCCTTCTTTTCGATTCTGCTTCTACATTATTCTCCGGTGATGCCGACATAATTTATCTTCATTTTTTGACAGTTTCTTAAATTTAACTGTAAAAGTTTTGCTAATACTGAAATTTAGTGGTTGAAATTGATTTGCGTTTTTAAAAAATTTTCTGTTTGTGAAGACAATTAGGCTTAACGTTGGAAAAAAGTTTTGAGTACATTTTAATTACTCTAATCAACGGTAGGAGGGATTTAGGTGCAAGAAACAGCCGAGTCCATAAAATGCACTTTTATGGTTTTATTTTTGAGTTTAATTAAAAGGTCAAAATTAAAAATTAAAAATTCCAAGAAAAAAAATTGGAAATTTTTTAAAAATACATTCGACATTCTTTTTCATTTAATTTATTCTCAGAAGAGAAGTTTTAATTTTTTTCTTTATCTAGCGAGCGAATTTTTATTCTGTTAATTGGGTTTATTCCAAATTACGAGCACACGCCTGACAACAGATCGAATTCGTAATTTTCTAATTTTTACTCGGATCTCTGAATCTACTGCTTCGTTTTATTCATTTCCACTCTTCAGAGATAAAGACGGGGGAAAAAAATTCTTACAACATTCACTTTAAGATTTTGTGGATTTTCTTGACTTATTTATGACTTTTTTTTTTTACTCTTTGGGGCTTTGTACGCTGTGAATGAATGAAATAATGATTTTGTCGAGATAAAAGTCATTTTTTTTCATAGGTTGATAATTAGATGACACAGTTCTCGCTCGAGATATAAATTACCATAATTTTCATCTTCCGGTTTTGTGCTAACATTAAAAAAAAAAAAAAAAAAAAATTGAAAATAAATATTTGTGTTAGGAATTGGTTACATACATTGAATCCATTTTTAATTTTCATGCGCGCTTTTAGTTTCCATGGTTACTGAGTCATACAAATATTTTGAACTATTCCTTTCGTTGAATAAACATGTCGTGCAATGTATACAAAAATATTTTTAAAATTATTTTTCAAGTGTATTCATAAGCGATGCTTTTATTTTTAGTGGTTCCTCAACCCTATGATATCCAAGTGTACGATGTTTATGCTATCGTCAAGACAACAGCAGTGCTTAAATGTCACGTGCCATCGTTTCTGGAGGAGCACGTGCGTGTAACCATGTGGTTGAGGGATGAAGTGCTCATCATAGAGCCAAATAGCATTATGGGTAAAAAAAATATTTTTTTTGATAGTAATTACTAGTGGTATTAATGTAATAAAATGTTGTTTTTTTCAGATGGCAAATACGCAGTTTTGCCGTCAGGGGAGTTGCATGTGAGAGATGTTGAGATGGAGGACAGTGGTTCCAGTTACAGGTGTCACGTGAAACACGGTCTTACAGGTGAAACTCATTTCTCCAGTGCTTCTGGACGACTTTACGTGCGAGGTGAGTGATTTTTGTTAGGCGCCTAATGGAATTTTCGTTATCTTTTTTCTTTTTTGTTTGAGATGAAGAGTGACAGGTTGTGGAGTTTATGTACAGTGAATGACTGAGCATATAAAAATTGATTTTGTAATTTGTCCAAAAGATAAAGCAGGGCCCTGGTTTGGAATAATTATATGAAATTAGTATCGAAATGATGTGCAACTGGGTATGCATAATAATATCAATTTCCTTTTGCAATATGAATGCTAGTTAGCTGCCGCCAACATTAGCTTGCTCGGCGTAATGCCATTTTCATGCAGGGTTAAAGGTGATGTTTATTGCTAGGTAACTTAATGGAGAAGGTGATGAAGGTGCATAAGCGTAATGAAATGAAAATGCAACCGAACAGCTGTTTACATGTAAAAAAATTGATGGACGTCAAGACGTGTCAAGAAGTAATTGTGCGATTTTAAATAATTTTCAATATTCAGTTTAGCTCAAAATAACTTCTTAAAATAAAAAAAATATTTTTTTAAAATTTGCATATTATGATGTTTTGCATGGAGAAGACTTTAAATGGGTTTTCATAATCGAATTTTCATGTTTATCACAAAACTGACTTTTTTTTTTTAAATCTTTCATCTTTTATTTTGAGCTGTTTCCTGTGTTGATGAAAGGGGGCGCTGGATAAGAAAGTCTTATCCTATTTCGAGCTTTTTTGAATTGTCTCGAGGCAGTTGTTGTCGACTGTTCAAAATTCATTTAATTCCATTTCCTGGAAACTAGACAAGTTTGACTAATTTGCTGAGATTGTGCACTTTTTCTCCCCCTCCCCATCTCATCTCTTTTCTTCCTTATTTTTTGTTTGTTTATTTTTGTCTCACGCTAACTTCCTCTCGCAACAACACCGTGGAAACAGCTCGTGTAGACGTGTAATTAAAAAGATGCAAATTGATAGTCATCATCTTGTTTGTCTCTACCGATGAATACAAGAGAATTAAGAGAAATATTTTAATAAAATTTCAGAAATGAATAAGCGGCTTAGAATTAAAAACAAGTAACAACAAATGTGGAAATAATTTGGTAATTAACCCCTGATAATTTCTGGGCTAAACTCAGATTAATGCTGCTAATTGCTTAAAATTAATGGCAAAACGCACCAAACAGCCATTAACTACAGTTTATGTGTGTAAGAAAATAACGCAGTAGTGCTGGTTTGCTGGGTACAATTTGATATAACAAACTTTGATGCCCTGGAATGTTTTATGTCATTTTTGCGAGGCTTTTAAGTATTTTCACAAACAATTTGGCAACATTCTTCTTACAAATAAAAGCTAGAAGTTTATTATTATTGTTGTTATTATTATCCAAGTGAATTACACGAGATACAAATAAATAAATAAACGGCAAAATCTTTAATAATACACCATGTTGTTTGTCCGTTTTCACATTTTCCTTTCTCTTTGACAGAGCCCCAAGGGAGTGTCCCACCCAAAATCACGGACATCATGACTGCAGTGCACGTGACTGAAGGCGAAACTGTCATCCTACCTTGTGTAGCTCAGGGGCATTCAGCTCCCAAAGCAGAGTAAGTAACTCACCTGACAGAAAATGGGATCTGCAGATAGCACCAAAAACGAGTGGGTGGGATGACGAGGGGATGGAGTGATTGAAACAAATGAAAAAGAGGGGAATGATGAAGTACATTTGAAGAGTTGCTGCTAGGGAAATGTCGACAGGACCCTACTTTAGCTTTTTATTTAATTTATCCCCTTCAACTCATCATCTCCCCCTCGTCACCCTCGGGGTAATGAGTAAGACGAGTTAATCAACAGATCGGTCTCCGCTTTTGGTGCTAGTGCATAAATAAAGACTGGAGAGCTTGGCATGATTTTAATTGAATCCAGAACGGTCCCTAATGAGGGCAATACACAAAAATATAGGGGTTTGCGTCGATGATTTATGATTATGGAGGCAATAACTTAATAATACAGTAATTAGGATGAATGACCTTGGTGTCAGTGATGGGACTTAAAGCTGAAATATGTTTGTTGTGTTTCCTTTTTTGTTGATTTTTTTGGTTTGTGGGGTAGGGATGGGTGAGCTAGAGGCGAAAGCTACATTGGCCATACGTGACTTGTCAGAAAACAGCAATCTAATAATTAAAGAGGGAGCGAAGCATTAAAATATAAATATTTACAATAAAGGTTTACGACTAGTTGTTATCCAGTTTGAGTTGTAGTATTGGCTTTTCTTCGTTTTTGAATGCATGCAGGTAAGCCGTGCGATGGATGAAACGTAAAATGAGTTTGGTGGGATTTGGGATTTTCGTTCTTTCAGCTTAGTTTGGTTGGCCTTTCTTGGCTTTTCTAGGTTTTGTTTTGTTGATAGTCTCTGAATCCCATTGAGGCAAATGACATTTGTTTAAAGTAAAGAGTTTGAGATCATAGAGATTTAAATGATGTGTTTGTACAAATATTGTGATTAATATAATACGTGTTCAAGTGAATAATTACTGCGATTAATGTGAAAATTGATATTGTGTCACGTAAGAATTGTGAAACATTTTATGCTTGTGTTGATTTCTTAACTTAAGACTATTTAATGTTATGTGACAGGTCGCGTATGGCCAAAGTAGCCGCTGGCGACGTTAAGCAATATACGAGTATCATATCATCGTCAGTCCACTGAGTTTGGTAATTTTAATTAAAAATTTATAAGTTGATTACACATACCAATTAAATATTTTATAATCACGAGCCTGGATGGTGAAGAGATGAATGGCACTCATAAGAATGTATCCAAATCAAATTTTTCAATTTGTTCAATTCGTAGTGTGAATTAAAATAGAAATCTATTGAAAATTAGTAAAATGAAATGAAATTGATTAATTTGACGTCAAAATCAAAACATGACAATGGCGTATCTAGTAAATGCAAGTGTACCGGTACTTCACTTTTAATATCAAAATCGACCTTTTTGTTAAAAAAAATTGTTTAATTTATTTGAATGTTGATGTGGACTGGAGAGTAGCCTTAATGAAATTATCACAATTCTACAGTGACCAATGCGAGCAATTCGGTGAAAATGTAATGTAATAGAATCAAGAGCTAAGAGTTAGTTGTAATTTTTGAGTAAATAAAAAGGTGCAATAGGGTCATTGCTGAAAGTGATGTTGACGACGAAGGACAGTCGGCTGCCTCTATCTAACCGAGTGAATTGTTAAGTTTTAATTAAACCCTTACTGTGGTAATATTCCGCCGGGTGTGTGGGTGTGGGTGTGCGCGTGTCTGCCTGTTAAATTTAATTTAACCATAAAGATGCTGGCCTTAAGAATTTACATGGGTTTAAAAGCACACTTGGAAAATTTTTCAAGCTGGTCAAGCCTTTTAAAGGCCTTTGTATTCTTTTCGTGGAATGTTATTGCAGCCACTTAAAGAGTACGTCTGAAGAGGTTTAGGTAAGATGTTGCAAGAAAAAATAATCATCTTAGATGGGAAAATAGCCATTGTTTATAATTAGTGTACACGTTTGAAATTAATTGAACACCACCTTAGGGCCGGTCAACAAGGGGTTCGTTAATGGGTTTAAGTGGGTGTGGGTGCAGCATTTGGGCCTGTCTGATTAGATTCAAACAGGTCAGCTTTAAGGTGAAGTGGACACGCGTTGAAATCAAATTTGTTTTCTGTCACCCGGATTTAGCTTCAGCCTCGTGTCAAGTGCATGCTGGGTGTTTGGCCTTTTAAGGGCATTTCGTCTTTTGTTTCGAGTGGACATTGCAGAGTTGATCGGCTTCCTGCACATCAAAATAAAACGTTTTAATGCGCATCCGGTTTGCGCTTTATCTCGTTGCGCAACCGCTGCTTAATGGCCCGTGACGAAGCAATGGATCAGTCGAGGAGAAGGAAAAGGAAAAGGGAAAAGAGGAAAGAAAAAGAGAGACGGAATTAAAAGTTTTGAGGTCAAACGAAACGAGAAAAAGGCGGACAAGCGAAAGACTAAGAACTGAAAAAGTGAAATCATGTTTTCGATCTACAACGCCCCACTGATCCGCGACCACTACCACCTTGCAATTCCATTTGCCGTTTTACTCCCGCCTTACCGAACGAGGGCCGAGGGCTGAACATGAACAGCAGCAATCCAAAGTCCCCTCGTGTATCGATTGCAGCCACTGTCCATCGATATGTCGTCATGACGACGGCGCTATGGCAACGGGCGGTGACAGTAGTGGCAGAAATCTCATTAGGGGGCGGCGTCTTTATTGCTATGACCGGTCGGCCCCCTGCAGACCATGGTAAACAAGCCGGAAACTGAAGAGAAGTTGCAAGATCTCTTTCAAAGTGGCTTTCTCGATTGATTTTGAAAAGTATTTTTTCCTCATTCTTGAGGTTGTGCAGCCCTGGAAGCAGTTAGGAAGCAAACACAAACAACACACGAAGAAATAGCAATTGTTTGTTTCGTTCAATTGAACCCGCTGGGCTTCAATAGATGGATGGAGGAATTTAGTGTTTTTTTTTTTTTTTTGTAAATTCTTTTTTTGTTCTTTTTGTTCTTGGTTTTTAAAGTCAGCTGGTAATGCTAATGAGATTTAAAGCTGACGCCGTCTTCAGGTTTTGTAATTTGCAAAACAGAAATGTCAACAAATAAAAAGCAAAGGCGGCGTTTGAAAGTCCATGTGTTGTTTGTTTCTTTGTTTGCTTGCTTGCTTCTCGTTCCATTACTTAAATATTGCATTTATTTTCCGTATGTTCTGATTGTGTCGCGCGAGTTTCATTATTAAATACAGACTAAAACATTGCTCGCAAGATGTTGAGAGTTGGACATGGTTTCTCCTCATCTTAGTACGTTACTCATTTATACTGTATTGCATAAGTAAAGTTGGGCGACTTTGTTTTCTGATAGGTTGAAGTTTTGTAAATGCATTTTTTTTTTAATTTCCCAGCGACAAACTTTCGATCAGCTGATTTGTACTAAACTTTACCTTTTTTACTTCTGGCTTTTCGTTTATTTTTGCCAGACGTCATTAATGGGTTTTGTCAATATTTTGTCTACCACTGCTATGCAGCAATTTGATTTGTTATTTATTTATTATACAAAAAACGCTCCACAGAAGTATTAGATTTGGTTTTTTAAGTTGAAAGATGATTACTAATCTAATCACCTTTTTAATCACCTTTCAAATTGTAATCTAAAAGTAATGCCTAATCACCGATTCGCACAAAGGAAATTAAATTTTGTTATCTTTTTGTTTCACAACTTTCTGTAATTGTCTAAGATTTTGTAAGAAAAAATGTAATAATTTGAGATGAAGAGATGGTTAGGAGAAGTCTTGTCTTTGGAGGAGAATCCGAGGATGTTAGGACTACTTTTTAATCATTTAGTTTTGATTGCAACTTCTGGTTGGCTTTAAAGGGTTTTTAAATAACAAAACTAAAAAAAAACCTACGAAAATGTTTACATATTTTGATTTTGATTATTCTTTTTAATTTAGAAGCCTAATTTCGTGAAACTTAACGTTATTTCTTTCAACAGATGGTTTGCAAAACTGAACAAACGCCAGTTGTTTCCTCTACATATTGGAGAACGCGTACAACAAACCAGCGGTGCCCTCATAATCCACCGGGCTCAGACTTCAGACAGTGGAACGTACGTGTGCGATGTGAGTAACGAAGCCGGTAACGACCGAGGAGAAACGACTCTCACCGTTACAGGTACGTTGTTATTGTTTGAACTTACACTTGTTTACTTCCGCGTATACACGACTGGACTTTGCAATTTAACAAATCTGACCCGGATCAAACGCTTCGGTTCTGTTTGGATGGAAAGGGTTGCTGATATTGGCAAACACCTCGGGGACACCCAACCTGCATTAATCGACCAATCGAAGGCTAATCCAATTAGAGGAGGAACGCCATGTTCTGCCTCTTGGCGATTACCCTCAAAGGACTCGTAAATTCACGTAGTGCATTGAGCAAACGTCGAGGACTTAGCTTTGCCCCATGTAAGGCTATGAAGGCAACTGCAAGATGTCTCTTGCGGGGAAGCCTTAAGGGATGCGGGGGAAGGGGTTGATGGAAACCATGAACCAATAGATAAGCTGATTATCGTGTTAATATGCATAAACCGCTCAGCAAAAACGATAATTAAATTTACGATTTATTTCATCGGTAGGAGAAAAAATTGGGGATTTATGGTGGGGGAATGGGAGTGTTATCGTTATTAACCTTATTGAGTTTAATCTCCTGGTGGCATTTCTAGGTTCACCTTTTCCCTAGTTGGATTGGATGTTGGGTTTATTTAATCATGTAATAAATAAGCCGAGCACTCTTTATGCAGTTTCAACAAGGTTGGGTTTAGGTACTTGGCCAGGTTGTGGCAGCAATGCACGTAATCAAATATTCATCGTAAACATTGAGAAAAAGGTAATTAATGTTGAAATAACATGCGATAAGATGTTGTTTGTTGTTTTGCCTGGTGAACAAATACGTGTAGACAGAAAATATCAATTTTCTATGGAAAGAAAAAAGTAATAATTTGCGAAATTTGTTTATCTGTTCGAAAAAGAAAAGGATTTACGCAATACCACTATAATTGACATTACAACATGAAATAATGCCGACTGCACGAAACATGGCAAACGTTCTAACTTATAAGTAACGCGGTGAAAAAAAAAATTGAAAAGAAGAAAGTAACGAAAAGAGATTTTTTTAAAAAATTATTTATTTTACCAAAAGATGATTAAATTTCTGTGAAAATAAATTGCTTACTCAGCATTAAAGTTAATTGAATTTCGAAAAATATAAATGAGAAGAATAGAAAGTTAAGCTCAAGGAAAGAGTTCACAAAGTAAATGCAAGTGCGCACTTGCAATTTGTTGCAATAAGATACAAGAATTTTTCTATTCTATACATTTACTTATAAATCTAAAGTGAATTCATTAGGTGGTGCAACTTACAACATTACACTTAGCTTATGCTTGTAACTCAATTTAACCAAACCGCACCTTGAATAAACAGACATTCATTTCGATTCTCGTTGAACTCGCTTTTACGAAGTCAAAAGGCAAACACGATTACATCTCGTTTACCACTAAAACCACTTTTTGCAACATCGCAAACAAAATAAGCAAAAGCAATAAAAAACGTGATAAATTTGGCGAAATTAATGCTCTTCTCTATTCCCATCAAGTTCGAGTTCTAAGCACCACTGAGAGAAAGAAAGTAAAACAAGAGTCGGGCATTAAGACGAAGAAAAGTTTTTCGCTGAGTGTTGTTTGCAGTGGCTTTCTTTTGTTGCACTCGTGACATTACAGCCAGCGGCTGAGGCAGTGTAAATGGCCAGCAAACTGCGCAAAGCATGAGTGAGCCGCTCGTTGCTTGCTCGCGGTGAACATTTGCTTTCTTTCTCACCTTCTACTATAGAGCTGCAAGTACAAGAAATAGTAGTTCTGTGTAGTTGCGCTGGATTTTGTCTCTGCGCCATTTCTTCGAATGAGAGTGGCAGTAATTCGAACACAAGTGACTCGAGCCAGAGATGGACGGAAGCACCCGTTGATGGCTGGGCTCCTGCTAGCTTGGTTGTAAAAGAGGAAGCAAACCACTCGTTGGAGCGAATACGAGACAATTGACAGCCACTGGCATCCTTTTCCTCTTTTTTTTCTCCATTTTACCTCATTCCTCCACTTCTCTTCGCTGCCCCTTTCTTTCTTTGTGAAGCTTCTTCGGTCTACTTATTTGTCTATGAAAGTGTATTTGATTTTGGGGTGTACTGAAGAAGATTGGTTGTAAGATGGAACTGTAAGTCGAGATAAGATAAGGAGACTATTTCTTATTTTTCTCTGGAAATCGGGTTAAAATGCTTGCTATGCAGTTAAGCCGAGTTCCCTCAAACTCAATCCCACTTTGAAATAAAAATTCTCTGCATACACGACATTCAGGATGTCAAAAACATCACTAACATCATTTGTAATGTCAAAGTCTAGTGAACCGAGTTTTCAAACATGGGGGACGTTTTCAACATTTCTGAATGTTGTTTGCTATGTTTTTCATGTTATAAATGTCAAAAACAGTTTCGAAAAGTGGAAACTTTCTCAATAAACTTTTTTTTTTTAAATTAAGTTTATTAACAAATTTAATAGAAATATGAGGTTTAAAATTTAGAATATGGTTCTCAAATTTGGTAAAACCTAAAAACGTTTATAATTTTATACGAAAAATTTTCTGAGTTAAAAAAAAAAAAAAATTTGGTAATAAAATGCAAGCAACAATTTTTTACATGAAATTTTTTTTTTAATACTTTGCCAACTATATATTTTTTCTCAAAACAGAGCTCCGACTCTTAATGTAAATAATGCTACTTTTTTCTGCAAGTTCCACATCATAATGAAGAGCAATGCAATCACTTAAAGTAGCACAAAACCATTGCCGTGTTTCTTCCCTGCAGACATAAAGTCTAGAATTTTTCATGAGGGCGAATTCGAAACAATTGACAACCACCGGTATCTTGTTCGCCCTGCCATCCCTCCCCCCTCTTAACTGGCAACTGGTAGACTTTGATGCCCCCGCGAGCCTTTCCCGTCGCTGTCGACCCGCAGGCGGTCTTATTTGACGCGTTGCAAATTCAATTTGTCCTTCGGGCGAGATAGGTCCTGAGGGTGGCAGTGCGTATTTAAGAAGAGGCGCCAGATGTCGCATATTCATCCGGATGCAGGTCCCAGCAGGCCCCTTTCAAGAGCAGTGCCAAATCCCTCTTTTGAGTATTGATGTTTTGGTTTGGTTTGCGCCTCATTGCAATTTGAGGGTTTTGGTTTGACTCACACCCGATTTGAATGCGCTGACCGCTTGTATTCGCGTAATTACCTGTCAGTGTGTGTAAAAGGTGAACGACTTAACTAATGATATAACGTCGACCGAAAGCTTTTCGTTTCGTGACATATGTTGGCGTGATTACCTGTCATCTTTTCTCCCTCCTATAAATGTCACCTTATCATCTAATGGACTCCATCTGCTTTTCACCTGTTCTAGCTTTTTGGCATTTTTTTTTGTTGTTAAGCTTGGTTTATAGACCTGCTTGTAGTTTGCGTTTTTTTATTATTTGTTTATATTCGCATAATAAAGATTTAAGACTCCGGCTGTTCATTTTGTGAAATACTGGAAGTCGTTTGTGTTTTTAAAATATTTTATTTAAAATAAATTTAGCCTGTGGATTTTTTAAAGATCAGATTATTTTTAACCTTTCAAGCTGTACGGTTTTTAGGTTTTGATATCTAAAAGTTAGGTTAAAACGTTGAAATTGACGTCAAATTGCATTCGAAAAGGTGTAAAATGCTTAAAATAGGTGAAATGTAGTCTACATAAAATTGATCCGAAAATCAAAATTTTGTTTGAAAGGCGAAGAGCGCCACCTTTAAACGTTGAAGGGCGTTTTATTCTGGCTTTTAATACATATTGAGCTGCGATGCTTTTTTGTGCTCAACTCGTATATACTTTATAGCTAAATCTATTATATTCTTCAGCTTTTTTTACTTTTTACTACAGGAAACATAAAATGTCTTCATCATTCAATTTTTTCCTTTGGCCAGTTTTGCCTGCTTTTTTCTTACTTTCATTGTGCTTCTTTTTACGTTGATTTTTTTTCTTATTTCCTCTTTCTTTTATTTTTTCATTTTTTTCTTTACACGCACAAATCATGGCTTTAGTGGCGGCTGAAAACGACCTCAAGAGTTTAGGGGGAGGAGGGAGTTTTGAATTGGAGATGAGAATCGAAGTGCCACAATAAAATGGTACATTTTTTTATTTTTGTATATTTTATATCTTTTATCAATTTTGAATGATTCGTTTTTAAAGGTTAAAAATTGTTTGCTTACCTACATCTTTTAGTTATTATCTTCTGATTTAATCTAATTTCGCTTCCCATGCGAAGATTGAAAGGGTTTGGAAAACGCAAAAAAAAAAAATTGAATTTTAAATTTGAATCGATTAGCATTTTCTCTCGACGTGAAAAGGATAAGATTATACGAATGATTTAAAATTGAAAGAAAAAAATAAAAGGTTTAACGATTTATTCTAAAATTAATTTCGAGTTATAAATTAAACGCGACGAACTTCACAGCAAAGCGAATATGTAAAACAGTGCAGCCCACCTCGTCGATTTGATGCGAGTTAATTTTTACTTTTTTTCTTTCACGTTTTTGAAATTTAAAAATGTCGTGAGTTAATTAGCGGCGGTGAATTTAACCTCGCGCTGCAAATTGATTACAAATCATAATTAACAAGTGTTGTTGAAGTTGTAATTGGTACGTTGTTACAATGGAAATGCCACCGTTCGCAGCCCGAGGAGACTGATGAGGATGTGAAAAGAAAAGCAATTTACTGTCACTTTAGTAATAATTGATTTTCTCCTAGAGACCAACGAACATTGTAAGATAAAAAAAATAATAAAATAAAATGGGAAAAAATAAGTAGGGAGAATCTTTAATATTAAGAAAAAGAATTTTTTATAGGAATCAAGGGGGAAATCTATAAAAAAAATAGTGGTTTTTTTTTTGGGATTGATTTTTTTTTTTAAATTTATTATGACAACGCTGTTCGTACACACGTATGTATTATACTGTACATTGTAATAATAAATAAAAAGTAAAAAATGAGGTAATTAAAGTCACGAAGACGGCTTTTTGTATCGATGTCCATTTTTGTTTGTGTCATTGATCCGTGGTATGTTATATGAAACCCGGGGACGTGGAGGGGAGAAGTGGTGAGAAATTTTATTCGACCGCACCCACTTGAATTATGAATCACACGGCTTGAAAATATACCTGTTGTCTTGAGGACATGCTGTTAACAATAATTCATGTAAAGTTTAGGTTTCCTTTTGACTGTGTAGTGCAAACATTTTGCTTGATTTATGGAGAATTCAATTTTTTTTCTTTCTGTGTTTTGTGTTTTATTTTTGTAAATATATTTTTTTTTTATTGAACAAAACTATAAAATGTTATAATTTGCAAGGAGAAATATCGGTCATGGGTCTTTCGTGTGCCTGACGGGCATATATTGATTCATTCGTATAGAAAACATGGAATAATACAAATCAAGGGGGTCTGACGACTGACAGCAGGCAGTTTGCTTATGCAAAGTAGGTAGGAGTGGATGATGGAAGCAAATGGAGGGTGGTACCAGTTGCTAAGCAACCGTTTTCGCTTTTGTCAAACGCCGTTTGGTACAGCCAAACAGAAATGGGTCAGCAAGCCATTTGGCGCTACTCGACGTCTTCTTTCTATATGTCTCCATTGCTTTTGCCTGTCGTGTTCCAACTCTCCCCCTTCTCGACTCCACAAGATTAAACACCAGAGGGCGGGTGACGTTCCAGCTGTCACCCCTCCTCCTTTTTTTTTTTTTTTTTTTTTTTTTTACATTAATACATTTTTTGTGTGTAAATACGAGAATTGGTGAAAGGTTTTATAGATCTTTTTTCTAAATCTGTTATTTAAATCTGGTTTGAATTAAATTTTGTAATAATAAAAAATATTAATATATGGTATTTTTCTAAGAAAAAACTTATAATTTAATCACTGTGAGATGATTTAATTATAAAATTTGCTTACATTTCAACTTTTGGAATCTGTCAATTAATTTACTACGGTACATTTATTAAGTAAATAAATGCGAAGAGATGATTTTTAAAAAAAATTCTTTTTGAAAGGTAGGGAAAGAGTGTTAATTTTCCTTACCGTATTTTAATGAGATTAAAAAAGAGAGGTTTTGACTCAAGAAAAGCTGAAAAGTTAAAAAAAATTTGTTCAACTTCTATTTCAACTTTGGATGTAAGATAATCTACCAATAGCTGGTAGATGAAAGCCACTTCCGCTAGTATATATATAAAGTGGATGTTGTTTGAACGATGTTTCGTTTGATACGGTGAGGGAATGAAAAAAAAATGAAGCAAGAATGGAGGAAGAGGACGCCACAGAAACGCTAACTCGACGTGCGGTGTTGTAGGCGGAAATTAAATGAAACGAAAATCCGGGTGGTAAAAGAGAAGATGACTTTTGAGGGAAGTGTCGCTTCATCCCTTACGCCACTCTGTATATTCCAGAGGATTTTCGTGGAGAATGTTAAACAAATTCCCATCATTTTTTTCAAATGTTTGTCTAGGGATTGCAATAAATTCTAAAACCATGCCTTGAAATTGTAAAATACACTCGGTACCTTTCTTTTTTTTTTTTTTTTTCTTCTTTCTTCGAGTTTTTTTTAGCGGTGGAGGAAAAAATAAAAATGTAATCATGATTCGTGGGTGAAGATCGCGTTTCGGCTTCTTGATTTAATTCCTGGTAAAAAAGCGGTTGGAAAATCTCGAGTCAGAAATTTCATTAGTGAAAATGTGAAATTCAACACTTGACACTCTTGTTCCTTTATTAATCAAGTCAAGTCTCATTTGAATTACAGATATTTTTTTTTTTATTATTATTTTTTTTTTGAGAGAAAAATTCGAAAGTGGTGACAAGTATAAGCATTGCAGTGAAACAGCCCCTAGAGTTTTTGAATCCATCCAAAGACACTTTAGCAGGGGTCCAGTTGTGTGTGCGCGCGGTGACAGCTTTTCTTTGCATTTCTTTTGTGTTTTCCCGAGGAGGATGAGTTCCCATTCTTTCTCCTGTAAACAAATCCTGGTCCAGCTGTGTGTGTGAATGCCCTTGGAGACGATGGTGGCTTCTAGCCTAAGTTCGGGAGGCCGAAATCCAATAGGATCAGAGACCCATGGGACAGGAATATGGGAAATGGACCGAAACCACCATTTTTGGAGGGGGATGTCGAGGAAAAATGAGGGGAAAAGAAAAATCGACTTTATTTGTATTGTGAGATGGCATTCCGTAGGCCTAATGTTCAGAATTGATGAGCGAGGAGTGAAAAGGCGAGATGAATCTCATGCATTTGAGCGGTTTCGTCTTTTTTTGACGTATGGGAAAATGAAGGAACGTGTTGAATTTACCATTTTCTGGTATCTACTTGGGAATTTGAGGACAAATAATATCACGATTAATTAAGGCGGTTTTCAAATGAATAAAAATATCATTTC
Source organism: Geophilus truncorum (assembly GCA_034695745.1). Taxonomy (NCBI): domain Eukaryota; kingdom Metazoa; phylum Arthropoda; class Chilopoda; order Geophilomorpha; family Geophilidae; genus Geophilus; species Geophilus truncorum. The sequence continues at coordinate 52,798 of JAQFZP010000003.1, read as the reverse complement.
ACACGCTATATCAACCTTTATTGTTTTTTTTTTAATTAATATTAAATAGTGTTCAAATACGATGCACGTGCAGTTAACATTTTTGTGGTCAGTTTGAAATTCAGGTCAGCATTGACCAAACACTTAACGCATTATTTAAATCATGCAAAATGCTAATTCAGTGCTTCTACTGACAAATTGACATTGTAAATTGTCAATATTTAAGCGTTCAATTACAGAATGGAAACGGCAAATTTGCAGCTCACACACATGCATTAATTCAATGAGAGCAATTAATCAAAAACACGAGTTAATTCTTTTTAAAAAATTTGTCTAGCCGAGTGTAAACAATATACATTTCACTTAAATGGGCGAAATGACAAGTATTAAGCAGTAAATTTAAGTCATAAATCAAGAGAGAATAAAACCAATATGGCGAGGTCGCTGACATGATGTTGCATTGCACAACTAATTTGTGTCTCGACTCGAATCAATTTTCGTGATTGATTTTCAATTATGAAAAATCAATTTTAAGACGTTTTATCTTTTGTTTATTTATACCTTTGTTTTCGGCAAACATTCAGATACAGTTCTGCACTTTCTAGAAAATCCAAATGTGGAAATCGAGTTTCCTATCGATATATGATGATGAGATTGTTTTGGGAAATGGGAATTTTCAAACCGTAGGCCAACGGTTTCGAAAATTCCCATTTTCTCTCTGGCTTGAGTTATGTTGTTTAGTTAAAAGGTTTTTCTCTTCCTGAAAACTTTTTTCTGATAACTCATATGTTTGATTTTAGTTCAAAAAATTGCATTTTTTATACTTTTCTTTTTCCAACCGTCAAGTGGTAGTCTCTTGAGTGTTGATGGATGTATCGATCGAGTTGCCATTAGATTCGAGAAGGAAGTCCTTTATTCCAGCCCCTCTTTCCATCTATTCCCCTCCACCCTTACCCTTTATTCGCTGATCTTGTTTTACCCAGCTTGTATTGATCTTCTCCTGTCTTAGATGAAAACAAGAGGAAAGGGTTTATGCTAAAGAAAATGGGGGTACACCAAAACAAGCTTATTTTTTAACCCTTCTCCCCCTCACAAACTAATCTAGTCAGATTAAAAAACACCAATTTCAGAATGTGGGGTTTTATGGTCCCCCTAAGACTCAAACTGACGTTATTTTTGTTTGTTATTTTAGCGTCGCTAACAGTGAGCATTGTACCGGAAAAACAAGTAGTGGACATTGGCAAATCGGCCACTTTTCGCTGCGTCGTGACCGGGTTTCCAGTCATCTCGGTGTCGTGGTACAAAGACGGACGGAAGTTGCAGTCGGATGCGGAGAAGACCTTATCCGACGACACCATCACCATTGCATCAGTGCACGTAACCGATAAAGGAATGTACCAGTGCTTAGTGAGCAATAACTTGGAATCGGCTCAGGGAGCCGGTCAACTCATACTAGGAGGTGAGTGCTGTAAACGGGTTTGCGGTTAAATTTTTAATTTACAGACCTTTAAGACAGGTCACCACCGTATCATCGAGTGTATAAACATTTCAATTAAAAGAGCGCCGCCTCGAGGGCGCGGTTCGAACTTATTAAGCAAACATTTATTTCAACATTAATATTCCAATTATACTGTCATCTATTTATCTCCCTTGATGATAATCATGAAGAATGGCTAATCAAAGTTGACTAATTCTGTAGGTGCTCATTTGGAAATTGAAAATCCCAATTTGCTCGACAAATTGTGCAAATTGCACTTAGATTCATTAACGGATTACTATCGAATCCCTATTGAAATGTTTATCAATTTGCTGAAATAACACTCCGATCGGCTCGGATTTGTTGAAATGCAATTATCTGCAATGGACTTTGACGGAAAAGTATTGATAGGTTTAAAGTATTATTTTGTAAAATTTTGAAGAAAAATCTTAAAACAGAAATGAAACTTCTTAGTTTTATATTTCCAAGATTTTACATAACAATCTTTGATAAGGCTGACTTGAAGTAATGATTCCAAAAGGTAATAAATGAATTTATGTGAAGATAAAACAGAAGGAGTGTTGATGGTATTTTTATTTTTCAATTTCTTTTATGTTTCTTTGCTTTTTGGAAGAGATAAAAGGGTTAGAAAAGAGGTGTAGGGGTGAGAGGACGTGAACTGGTCTGATATAAATACATCTTGTAATTGGAATTAATGGAAAAGATAAAATTCGCTCAGACTCTGGGAATTTAGTGCAGTCATTAACCAGTATATCACTCTGTTATAAGCAATGTAGTCCACTAATTTGTTCGTTCATGGTTATTTTATTTCAACACTGACATTTTTGATAAAACAGAGTTCCTAATGCAGCCCCTGAGCTTTGCTGCTCAACATTATCGTGAATATAATGAGGCGACAATTTCAAATTGTTTAACTAGAATTAATTTTGTTGAAATAACAACACAAGAATTGATTATGCTAAACATCATTGCAGGAATCTCTAAAGAAAAAAAATTATTGAATTTATATTTACACATATGTTCAGCAGGGAAGCTCAGGAGTAGCAACACAACAACTCAATTGTGAAAACCCCAGCTAAAGTCGATTATCGGAATCGAAAGTTTATTGACAACAATTTATCACATTCAAACCCCAGCCCCAGCTATTCAAAACCCCAACAAAACCCGCTCCAAAGGTGAACAGAAAGGGCTTTACGAAAACTAAAAAAAAAAAAAAAAGAAATTTTCTTTTCTTTCCAATGATTTGCACAAACAACCAACAGTAGCTCGTGTTTACAGAAATGATAAGTGGATATCCCCTTCTTTCCAAACGCCCCCTTCATCACTGTTTACAGGTACGCGATTGGCAGCCGAATGCCCGCGAAACGAGGTAGGGGGAAACCAAGGTAGGTGTTTGGGGCGCTGTAAATAAATCAGGCGGCTAAAAGAGAAGGGGAGACGAACTAACCCCAGGTAACGACCCCGTTGCCAAGTAACGCAGTCGTATCTCTCCTGCAGCGATAACGGCATGCGAAGCCAATATGCAGATCAACCTTTGGACAGGGTTCTATCGAGCATGCGCTGATGCACATGCCTCTATATCTTCTTTTCTCCCCTCAGTTCGGTGGTTCTGCTTTGCTTTCTCTTGAATGTTTCAGGGTTCTGTTACCTTGGAAGCAGGTGGAGATGATCTCGCGTGGAGATCTCTGCGTCGACTCGAGATGAAATTGTAATAAGGAATTTATGTTATTGTGTTGGGAGGTTTATCGCAAAAAAAATAAATGGGATCTAATTTATTTATGGGCTTTTTTTATGAGTCTTAAATGGGTTTGAGGGGATTTGGGTGGCGATGTTTGCAATTTTTTTTTCTGGTTTTAATTCAGGGAAAGTTGCTTGTGTGGAATAAGTGTTTGTTGCAATATAATCGTGCTGGATAAATTTAGTTAATTATTCATTATCGTGGTCGGGTAGGCTTATTTTGCTAATTTAATGCGGGTTTAGATATATGTATTTTGACAGGGATTAGGGGTTTAAAGAGGAAAGAATACGTTTTGTTTTGTCGTTGTATTTATTTATTTCTTTTTAAATGTTTTTGGTTAATTGTAAGATATTGTTTTTACAGTTTATTGTTGTTTACAGATTTAAATGACCACTATAATTAGAATATGTTTGAAATGTTAAAAAGAGCGATTATTTTAATTACGTTTAAATGAAAATTTTATATTTTGGTTTTGTTGTATAAATGATTGCTTATTTAATTTGCTTGAGTTTAATTTACATGGCTTTGTGGTAAATTGATAAATATTAATTTTAAGGATAATTAACACTAAACTTACATCAGTATAAGTATAAATAGTTACCGTCATTATTTCAAAATCTAACATGATTGGCATTCTTATCGACTTAACGGAATAAAACGCCATAACAACCCCTACACATCATTGTGTGAGCTCTGAATTTATATTTTACGTGCCAGCTTCAACCACAGATTACAGCTTAAATTTGTAACTCACGGGCTTAGTTTTAAAATTCTAGTCTAACACTAGTGAAACTTTAATCATTTTGTTAGAATTTTCTAGCGGGTAAACTTCTAGCTACAACTTTACAAAGCAACAAGCTTAATAATCTTCAAAATAAGATCAAATTTCAATTCTGGCTACATTTTTATTCGACTTGTTTTTGAAACAAAATGCCTGGAATGTTTAAAAAGCAAACAACCCGTATTTTCTTCATAATCAGAAGCATGTTTCCCTTTGTACTTGTTGTGCGATTTTCTTCATTTCAATTTTCAATGCATAACTTGTCATAGAAGTTGGCTGTCACATGCTAAACTTAATAAATAAATAAATAAATAATGAAGAAACTAAATTAAAACTCCAACCAATTAAACCATGTCATATTTTAATGTGCTTATTATTACCACTTGAGAGTCTTCAGACATTGCATTTTTAGCTTTCGAGAAATTGCACAACTTAAATAGAACCCATTGAAATGCATCCTGAGTTTCTTCCATATATTTTTCAGACGCTGCACCCGAAATGGTTGGAGTGTTTGATGATAATACTCTGGAGTCCGGAACCGACGTCTCCTTGGCATGTGTGGCCACAGGGAGTCCCGCGCCGGTCATTACGTGGTTCGTGGACGACGTCTCCCTGAAGACATCGGAGCGAATTCGTGTTGTGGAACGCGCTGACACAGACGGCAGCGTCGTGAGCGTTCTCAACGTTACGGAGACTCGATGGGAAGACGGCGGCACGTATCGTTGCTTGGCTAGCAATAAAGCTGGGACTGTGGAGCATATTGCTCGCCTCAATATTTATGGTATGTAGGCTGGCGAGCCAAGAAGGGGTTAAATGAGTTAAATTATAGATGGAAATTTGCTCGGATGTGTAATTTGCAAGAGTCCGAGTTTGCTTTGCTGCAATGGTTGCATGATTTATTCTTTTTGATGTGACTTTGCGCAATGAGAAATTGGAAACTGCGAAAGCGATGGTAATAGTGCGGTGAATTTATAATTTCTATTTATCGAACTGTGGTAATTTCCAAGTGAATAAATGAGGTTTTAATGTGTTGACATAAATTTTTTATATATTTTTATTTTTACAGGGCGTCCAGCTATACGACCGTTGGAGAAAGTAACTGCTGTTGCCGGTGAAGACGTGCGGTTAAATTGCTTTTATTACGGGTATCCAGTTACAAGTATCAGTTGGGAAAAAGGTAATAATAAAATTCTTATGAATACTTGTAACGGTGCTTGAGGTTATCACAGCATTTCTGCTGTAATTGGGTTTATTTTATGTCGTGTTTTCGTGTTAAACTGGCTCAAATTGGAAAATCAGTATTGCTCTTTAAAAATTTAAAATTACATACAGTACCTACTTAAATTAAACATTTACTTTGCGAAGCTACTAAATCATAGTTACATGAGTGTAAACCACTTTTCGGAGTCCCCTAAAGTCCATCCAACCTCAAGTTGAGATTAATTACCGCATTAATCACGGTTTCCCATGAGCTTAACTTGTGATTTAATCCCAACCAGAGATCAGATCTGCTTTAGTGTCGCGCGCTTCCAATACAATGCAAAACAAGTAGCTGCACAAACCGAAGTTCCCGCTGTACAAAATCCATCATTTTCACTATACTAGCGATGTTTTGGATTGAGAGTTTATATTTATTTTGCAGTGTGAAGTCATAAAATACATAATTTAATTATTGATGTTTGCAGAGTATTTAAATTATAAAAGATAACAAAAACAATATAAAAATGCAAATAGAGTAAAAGTTTTATATTACGTGAGAGCAACATCGAAATTTAATGTTTGTTTACTTAAATTTTCGCGTCGGCGAGCGAGTTAGGTAAATGATGAATTAACCGACGAAAATAGCTGATTGCCGAGTACAGATAACTTGTTAGCGTTGGGCATCGAGCCAAAAAATTATGAAAACAGAAGCCCCGAGGTGATTACCATCAGATAGGATTCTTAGTCTGAGTTGCATGTCAGATGCGAGTATGCGCGGTCCACTAATTCAACAAATTGAACTTGGTGTGGCTTCTTGGGGAATGGCGGTTGTGTAACACAGGTAAATTGCAAAACAAGTGAACCGTGATTAATTCGAAAGCAATCATTATGTGTTCTCAACTTCAACATTTGAAAAAAAAAGTGTTATTAATTGAATTACATTTAGTTCAGTTTTATATTTTTGTTTTTGTAAACAGATGGGAGGGCGCTTCCATTTAATTTGCGTCAAATAGCATTTCCCAACGGCACAGTCGTTATACGCAAGGTACAACGTGCTACTGACAGTGGCAAATATACGTGCACAGTTGTCAATGATAAAGGCCAAAGTGCACAGGAACACGTGGAAATGGCAGTCATGGGTAAGTTGAGTTTTTTATTTTCTTAAATAAAAAAAAAAGATAAAAATTTTATTGTCATTTTTAAGTGTTGGTGGGTATTTAATCTTGTTTTTTGGTACAATAATTTTTTGATTTTTTTTTTTGATTTTGAATTCCTTAGATTTCTAATTTTTTAGAAAAATATAATGGCTAAAATGGCGACTCATCGTTGAAAAAAAATTTTAATACATCATTTAATTTTAGCTATTTAATTACGCAATGGAAAATGTTACGCTCGTTTAATCGATTTAATGAACAAATAATGACCTTGCAATCTTGTATTACTTAAAACACGCATGCGCGGACTTTTCCTTTTTTTTTTTTTTAACTTCTGATTTTTTTTCCTTTTTTCTCTTCACGTATTTCATTTTCATCTGCGTCTTTTGCCAGTAAAAGCTCCGCCTTTGCATCGAAATGCGGGCTTTCCTGCACGGTTTTGAACTACGTGGTTTTTTAAAAAAAATTTATTGGTTTGTCTAATCTTAAACTCTTCACTCCCAGTTAATAATTACTAGATTAAAGTTTGCAAAATGAAATTAATTTGAGAAATACAATTTTTTAACCAATTTTTTTAAAGAGGAAAACAGTTATTAAATGTTGCCATTTGATGTTTGCAGATGGCAAAGATAAAACGAGGAGAAAATTAATTTTCTAATTAATTAAAACTTTAAATTTTTAAAAAAGTAAAAAATTAAAAAAAAAATGAAAAAATATCATAAGCAAAAATTACATGCTTAAGATTAAGACCTTGAACCTTTAACAACGATATAAACTCCGTAACAGTTTTATCAAGGTTCGTGTAAAACGAGTCGCTACTCGAAAAGTGAGTTTGTCACCTTATAGTTCAAGTGTTTCGAGGTCAATTTTTGTGGGCCTCGTTGGCATGACAACATCCAGCTTTTAACACGAGACGGAATCGCTTGCACGGCGTAGTTTGAGCCACAAATCATTAACTGCTGCTCCTCCGTGTTAACCTTTGCCAATTAATGACATGGTACAATCTTTCAGAGGCATGTCTAATTTCATTTTCCAACTGGCTTTGCTTAATTGACGTATTAGTTAAGAAAAAAAAAAAAATCAAAAGTTGATAGTAAGTGATTTATGAGATTAAAGGGATATTATGACGACTTTAAAATTATTTTATTGATAAATATAAAACTAAAAACCCCGAGTGTAGATTCATAAAAGAATTGTTGGATAACAATGTTGTTAAGAAGCCAAAATTGCATTTTTTTCATTTTTTGGTTTTGTGTGGAATGATGTCTCTTAAACACTCAATAAACATTAAAGTTAAAAAAAAGAAATTATGTCATAAACTCTTTGAACTTACAAGGAAAAATTGCTTATTTCCTGTCATTATTCAACGCCATGTCAGCTTTATTCAGTATCCAATAAGGATAATTTGTCAGATGACTTGTCAGAAAGAAATAATAATAATAAAAAAAATTGAATCATGTCTATAGTGCAGAGACATGATTAATCGATATCACTTTTGATTATTGACCGTGAGTGCTTGTGTGTATTTATTGGGTAAGTTTGTTTTTTCTCTGAATTCAATGCAGGTAATGAATTGTAGCAACAGCAACTTGCTGCCTGATTGCCTCACCTTTTCCCCAAGCGTAAGAAATTCGCTTTTTTGTATAGCAATACAGTATTTATTTATCTATATATAGACGCTTCATTTATTGAATGAAAGACCAAATTTGCCATCTGCAGATGCGCTAATGGCATTTCGCACGAACCAATACGGCCTCTTAATGAACCAATAAAAAATGAGTTGGCGGCGAGGGGAAAACGTGAGACTTTTGGCCGTTGTGGGCAGCAAAGAGCTTCGTGCGTAAACCGAGCCTGACCATCCCGTTGCATTACAGTGCCTCCCAAAATCACGCCCTTCTCGTTTCAAGACGAGCTTGTGCGCGAAGGCATGCGGGCGAGGCTGCAGTGCGTGGCGAGCGAAGGCGACGCGCCTCTTTACTTGCGCTGGACCAAGGACGAAAAGCCGTTGCAGGAGTCGGGGCTTGGCGGCGTCACCGTGCGCGACCTAGACGACTATTCCAGCATTCTGAGCATAAGTCATGTAACGCCGCGGCATAACGGCAACTACACGTGCATAGCGACGAATGAGGCGGCTACTGCGCAGCACACCGCGCAGCTATCAGTCAATGGTAAACCTCACAGCACGAGCGAGTGCTTCTCAACTACTGTACTGCTCTCCTATACCATATTCTACTCGATTTATTTTCACATTTTAGGGTTAACGATATTTCCAAATACCGATACGGTATTTTGGATATCGATTATCCTTAAACTTACTCCGTAAGATGGAGAGCGTTAGGGATGAGGTTACTATGGCTACGAAACGTGCGCTGAGGGATTTTTTTTTTTAATATTTTTGTATCCATATATTGACATTGTCACTACCGCTCTCCATTTTTATTATTTCCTCTTCCTTTTTGTGTTTTTTTCCTCTAGTCCCGCCCAAAATCATTCCGTTCGCGTTCTTAGACGACCAGTTCTACATGGGGATGCGCGCACACATCACGTGCGCTGTATCCCAGGGCGACCTCCCCATCTCCTTCCGATGGCTGAAGGATGGGCACGAGTTGCCATCAGCCCTGGGAATCCTCACGCGCAATTACGATGAGCACGCCAACTCACTGCACATTGAAAGTGTAACATCAAAACACACGGGCAACTACACGTGCATCGCCGCCAACATGGCCGCCTCGATCAACTACACAGCTCAACTGTTGGTGCACGGTAACGAAATAAAAACAAACTGACAACGAATTTTTTCCCGTCTCCCCTGTGCACGTCTATCTGTGTAGTACAAACATATTTTTTGACGTTCACGTCTGTTACACGTGACCATGTGACGTGTCGAGCCCAGTTGTGTAACTGTCTTTTTTCGTGCTCTGCCGTGTGGCCTACCCGTGTCGATTTTTTTTTTAGATTTTTTTTTTCTTAGTTTTTCTTATTTTTTTATATTTTTTTATATATGCAAAGTTTTTGTCTTATGTGATCTGTCTGAAACCAACCTGTGATATTTTTAGGGTGATGGTTTTGTGTCTTTAAAAAATGAAGAAATTTAGTGATAACTAGGGGGAGGGTTGTGTGAACTCTTAAATCCCAGCACCCCTCCCCCTATGTTTGTCGATCGTCTGTTTTTTTGTGAGACGCGCGTCGCTTTTTTTTAAATTTTATTTTCTATTTTTTGAAGTTTTTTTTTTACTTTTTGTGCCCACGTCCTCTGTTTGTGATGAGGAGGTGCAGGGAATTGAAGTGAGTCAATCGTGTGTCTGTTTTCGTGCCCATCGTACTCTGCCTGTGAATTTGTCGTCAAGTCTGAACCATTTTATTTGTGCGAAACTGTCGATTTATATGTGGTGCTTAATTACATAGTCAAAAAAAATATTTATATATTTTCGTATGTTTTATTTAAATTTGTTGGATTCTCCGGAACTCGTGCTATCTGAATCAAATATTAAAAAAAAAAAAAAAAAAAAAAAAAACTCTAACTAAGCATTAAAATAAGTAATAAATAAAACATCACGATTCCGGATACCAATCTTGAAAAATTAAAAATAAATTATTCATAATAGTTAATTTAAAAATATTAATATCGTGTATTTAATTTTTTATTATTTATAAGTCAGTGCCAAGGACGCTGTTGTATCCATTGTTTATGCATTGTGTCTTTGTCCCGAGCACTTGTGAGCGTCCTATGTTTACATTTAAAAATCATCTATTTATTTACTTTTCGATACATTTTCTTATTTAAATATAAATATATTCATACTTTTTTCATTTTATTTTTTATTTTATATTTATTTTTTTATAACTATTTAATCCCGTTTTTATTTACCCGAGTTCTAGGTCCATAACAAACCGGAAGAGGTCTTCGTGCAGCAAACATTCCCGCCTCTTTTATTTAACCCCTACTCCATCATTTTTTTTATTCACAGTTGCTCCAAAGATCGTCCCTTTCTCGTTTCCGAGTGATCATTTATTTGAGGGTGTTCTGGCCCGAATTTCGTGCGTAGTTTACCAGGGCGATCTTCCGCTGACCATCAGTTGGCACAAGGACGGTGCCCCGATCACGGTTTCGGACCAGGTTGTGGTCCGCGAAATCGACGACTATTCCAGTATTCTCACGATCGAGTCGGTGCGACAGTCACATAGTGGCAACTACTCATGTCTGGCACACAATTCAGCGGCCACAGTCAACTACACGGCCGAATTGGTGGTCAACGGTAAAGGCCTTACCAACTAATTATGCTGTGTTATATCCGCTTTATAGAGAGAAGTGCAGAGTACTAAAGAGTGTGTAAAATACCATTATAAGACAAAACCAACCAACCAACCTGCTTGGAACCACACCAACCACTGCCACCACCATTTTTTTCTCTTTTTTCATTATTTTTTTTTTTATATCTCATTCATTTTTTCTCTATATATACATATTTTCTATGATACAAATTAATATATTTTTTTCCAAAAAAAAATATTGAGATTTTTTTTTTTTTGATATCTATCACTATTTTTAGTCTTGACTCGATTGATCCTAATTTTTGTTTTTTGGACTACAAGTGACTACCAACCCCCTTTTTTCAGTTTTACCTTTTAGCTCTATTTTTTTTTCGAAAATTTTTTTTTATAGTTTGAATTTTTGTTTAATATGTATATACCATTTTGGCTGTTTTTCCACTGATGGACTATGTTTTGCAGTCCCCCCAAAGATCGTGCCCTTCACTTTCCAAGACGAGCACCTGCTCGACGGCATGCTCGTGCGCGTCTCGTGCGTGGTTAGCCGCGGGGATCTTCCCCTGGTCATTCGATGGGAGAAAGATGGTCTGCCGATCTTACCTGACGTGGGCGGCGTGAGTGTGAGGGCGTTTGACGAGTACTCCAGCGTCTTGTCAATTGACCCTTTAAGTCGCGCCCACAGCGGCAATTACACGTGCATCGCCAGTAACCACGCGGCGACCGCCACCTTCACCGTCCCTTTAGTCGTCTACGGTAAATACACTCGCCCACCCCGGAAGTTTTTTTTTTTCATTTTTTTTTTTGCTATTTGTAAGAACTTCCGGTTTTTTAATACACTTTTTCACCGCTTTGGCTTTATTATATCCCTTTTTCTATATTTTTTTAATTTTTTCGAAGGAATGATGACAATAAAATTAAAGTGGATTTTTCATATTTTTTCCCGTTTTTTTACCGTACCAAAAAATAAAATTATTAGATTTTTTCCTTCCACTTTAATGCTATTGCCGTTAATGTTTTTTTCTGCATGACGAACGTAATTTTTTTTTTCATTTCCGCAATAACATGCCTGCGCATTTTTTAATCCATTTTTGACCGTTTTTGAAACCACTTTTGCCCGTTTTTGTCTTGGTGTAGTCTATTTTTGTTTTTTGATTAATACATTAAGTATATAAACGTATCAACTGCTTTGATGATTATTCTAAACGTGCGTTGATACATTTAAGTATATAGTAACACTATTTTCTAGATATTAGTTTGAGCTTGAATTTTGCATTTTATCTCTATGGAACGTTCACTATTTTTGTACCATTATTATAAATGACATGGAACGTTTGTAGTCTGAGATATTTCGTACATAATTCAATATTTTCTACCATTTTGGTATAAATATATATGAGTATAAATCGATATATATTTATATCTCATTTATATATATAAGGATTTTTCTTAAATGTTTATATATATTTTTAAGTATTTTTAATAACGATTTTCTTGAACTGTTTCGCATTTTACATTTCTAGATTTTTTCCCCCCTTTCGTCCAATCCCACCCTCAACTCTTTTCCTCCAATTTTTCAACGGAACAAAATTTTAACCACAACAACAAATTCATATTTAAAATTTTTTATAATAATAATAATTTTTTTAGAAAAATGTTTGATAAAAAATACTCGATTTTTGACTGGTGGGGGCATGTGGATTTTTCATTTTTCATTTTTTAATTTTAAAATGTAAAAAAAAAAAAAAAAAAACCATTTTACACAACATGGATGATAAAATATAAACTTCTATTAACTACTAAGTTGCTTAAGAGATTTACAGTAATGATGATGATGAGATCCCAGATAGAAGCCAGCTAAAGGACAACCATAAACTGATTCGATTGGAATTTCTCTTAATTCTCTTCTTATTAGCATCGTCCAGACATCCAAATGGGGAGCCAACCCGTACCTCTTTAAATCCCATTAACCCTTCTACTCACGTAACTTCCCGCATTCGAAACTTACTGTTGCTCATTTGTTTCTGATGTTTGCCTTTTCATACAGGTAAGTTTGTTTCGCCTCCCTCGAATAAACCTCCTTCACCTTCCTGTAGTTTTTGGTTTGCTTTATTTAAATTATATAAAGTGTATTGCACAACTTGCTTCTTATTTCGCTCCTTGGACAAGTCAAGAAACTGGAGAAAAAGAAAAGAAATTGTTGGCAGCAATCCAAAAGCGAAAGTTGAGGCAATTGGATTTGATTTCCAAATGTAAATGTAAAAGTAAAAGTTAAAAAAAAATTGTATAAATATATTTAAGGAAAAAAGCTGACATTATTTCATTAATTCTTTTGTCTCTTGAGCTCGTGCCAAGAGGGTTAAAATAGAGGCGACATTAGGTTCGGATCGTGAAACTTGACCTTTCCTTCTCTCGCTGCAGTTCCTCCCAGGTGGACGTTGGAGCCGCGGGATTCTTCCGTGTTGCTAACACATTCCCTACAACTAGACTGTCAAGCAGATGGGTTCCCTGAACCCAAGGTCACGTGGATGAAAACTCAAGGTAATAACGTAGGCTTATATACTCTGGAAACTGTTTAATGGAAAAGTGAATTGAAGGTGAATATTATTTTACAAGTGGCTAGAGTTGTGGTTATAGATATCTTTTTATGGTGTTTTTAAGGCTTTTTATATCGCTTTCAATTTGCGGTAATGTTTTTAGTAGATAGAGACGTAAATAATCGATCATTCGGTCACTTAATTTCACCAAAATAACGTATATTTATAAATACTGTATATACATTTTTCACACATCTTTAAAAATTGAAATTCTCTAGCAACTATTTTTAGACAAATCACCTGTAAACCACTTTTTGAATTCACCAGGCGTTTTGCGTGAAACTTATGGCGGCAAAATCTCATGCAAATTGCGTCTAAGGTCAACAAATTGGGTTTGCTGTTGCTTTGTGAGCTGATGGATGAATATAATGAGACAAGTTTGATGATCAGTTACTTGCATGACTGCAGAATGAACACGAGCAAAAAACACGTAATTCCGTGAATTTAAATTTATGCGCCATATATTAAAAACAAAAACCGATGCAATTTCAACTATTATTAATTACATCGCATCTTGTTTTTATTTATTATAATGTAACCGTGAACCATGTGCTTCCGACATTTTTTTATTTCACCATTATTTCATGCTAAATTAAATTCTCGGAATTAAGTAAAGGGTTTTTATCAACCAGTTCCTAAACATCTGCATTTGTCAGATGAAGTTTTTTCTTTCTTTCTTTTCTTTCAACGTATTCTATTTTGGTTTTTTTTACAATTCTTCTGCGGTTAATTCATCGACACAGTTTTTAAAGAGAAAATGTCAAACTTTGGACAATAAAATTTCTCATCTACAACAAAAAAAAAATCCAATATTTTTCTTTCATATATTGGAAACAAATGATTTTTTTTTATTTTTTTTTACTTTTCTCTGAAAGTTTGATATGCACGTGCTCATGAAATTAAATAACTCCATCCCGCGTTTCGCTCTCAATCGTTCTCCCTTTTGAATGTGTCTCTTGACGTGTCTTTTCTTCCCCCAATTTTCATCTCTTCCCTCTCCCCTTCTTTCATACTACCCATTCTGATAGGCCACTTAACACTCGGTGGTGCGTGTGCTTATAAATGGTGAAAGTGGGAAAAATGGGACCCCAGGTGCAGGGAGCATTTACTGATTCTTCAACTGTAGGAGAAAAGGGGATCCGAGGAAATATCGCTCGAATCGTTACACATGAAAGTTTTATAACCGTCTTAAGCGCTGGGCTCATGTCTGCTGGCAAGTTGACAGCAAAGGTCGAGTCCTTCTGTAAGATCATCTCGTTTCTGTAGCAAATCAAAACCGAATATAATTCATTCCAAAGATTGGACTTAGAAAGAAAAAGTAGAATCGAAGCCGAGACAATTTTTTTTTTTATTCTCAGTTAGTATAATGTTAGGTCTGGAGTTTGGAAAGCCGCATGTGTTACATGAGTGCTTTGAGGGGAAACTCGACCGACTAATATCAAAATTAATAATTTCGCTAAGATGAGAAGCAAGTATTATAATTTTACTAATGAAGTAAACAGCATTTGCTTTTAAAATATTAAACATTCTCGAATTTCTTCTGAAATGAATTTATTTGACATTTGATGCGGTATTTTTGATGCGCAATTTCCCACGATTTGATTTCAATAAATTTACTGAAATAACGTGGTGACATTATAAACATACTGTCAGAGTGTTTTTCGTTTGCAATTTATGATAGACTAAAGCAACACCGCCATTTATTTACTTATTTATTCAGGTCAAAATAAATATCGGTAAGTAAATTTCGCGCTTTAATAATACGATACGGTAGTGGAATACATGTTGAAATGAAGTCGAGATAATTCCGTTGATAACGTTGCGTTATTAGGCTCGCGTGTATCTATTTGCACCTGGTTCTGCAGTAATGGCCGTAATGAAAAAGAAGATGGGCGTCAAGTATAAAAGCTCCATAAGACTATGGTTTGTTGTAGTGGTAAAGTGAATGAAATGAATGGACATTGCTCACTGCAGGAACATCACGAGGGATTTAAGTTGGCCAGGCGCAAATCTCCTAAGATGCTGCCACTGCCCTTCGTTCACATTTTCTTCTTTTGATCCTTTCTCATGTTGGTTATAAGGGGCTTGTCGCGGCCTTATTCTTTTCATTCGACCATCGCTGCACTTTTCCACTCGTCAAGCTTACATCCTCAGAAACTGATACGAAATTCTTGCCTGTTTGCTTCGGTGAAAGGGGTTAATGATTCCGAATGTTTTTTTGTTGGTGCTAAGTTTTCATCCCAGTTGGTGAGTCAAGCAACATAACGTTGTTTACTCGCACGAATTAGATCGATAGTGTCGTGTTTTTATTTTTATGATGTTTCACTTAGATTTTTTCAAGTCCCCTATGCTATCGTAAATGGAGGGGCAGAAAAATGAGATTTGGGTACAGACAAGGGAAATTGCTTTTGTAGTGAAAGTTTTTTTTCTCTTTTTTTTTTTTTGTTTTTTAAGATTGTATACAAGAGCTGGTCTTGTGTGATACCGATAAATATTGAATTTTATCTTTTTTTCTCATGATATATTTTTTTTATCTTTTTAATTTAAGGAGCAACCGTTGGAGAGTTTGTGGAGCCCGTTGAAATTTCTCCTGATTTGACCATTTTGTCAAACGGGAGTTTGTTGTTTGTCCGAGCAAGAGAGTATCATGCTGGACATTATTTTTGTAAAGCTTCAAATGGTATTGGTGATGGGCTCAGTACTGCCGTACACGTGACTGTTCAAGGTATTATTAAATTGAAATATATTTTGCACGTTTCTTTTTTCTTATTTTCTTTTAATTTTTTAAAGTGCCACCTCGATTCGACGTGAAGTTTGTAAACCAATCTCTAAAACGCGGAGAAGGCTTTCGATTGGAATGCCAACCAAATGGAGACAAACCCATGACTTTCACGTGGAAAAAGGATGACATCCTTCTTGATCCACCATCAGACACCAGGTAAACATTTCAAGTAACTTTACGTGAGAAAAACAAGATTCCAATCCGCCTTCAGTGTATTTTCTGTGACCACCACTCACTCGTTTAATGATGTTTACTTTTAGTTTCGGTAAAAAGAAAAAAAAGTAAAAAATACTGAAAAGCCATAAAACGTTAAGACCAATTTTCTAACTTTATCCTCACGGGGTTGATTCGCTAAACAGTAGAAAAACAATAAAAAAAAGGTTAAAAAATAATTTTTCGCTCTCGCAGCAAACATCGAACGCCGTAATTTATGTGAATGTGGCCAGCTTGTGAGACGAACAAGAGCAATTTATTTTTATTGTTCCTTACAAGTCGTATTCAATAAGCTGATTGATAAGTGAAATTGCCAACCCTAAAGCCACTTACACAACTCTTTTCATCCTTGAGGGAACACGAGCGCGATAATATGCTAATTATTAAGTGTTTCCTTGGCGACCGGCAAATACCCCACTGTGTTTTGCAAAATGTGGACCTAGGGGCCAGTGATGATGACGCTAGGTGGGGGTGCGCGAGATTTGTGTCTCATTTCACCCTCATATACATAATAATGAAGTCGGCAGTCTGTGTAAGGGGATTAAGTTCGAGGCTCTTCTCCTCATTGATTTTAGCCTCAGCTACAGATCGACCGATGCCTAGTCTTATCTGGACCGAGCAGGGCTTCACTACCATCTCCCATGGGGAGGTGGAAGTCTCATTAGCCGGCCTTAAAACAATCTCAGACCGAACTCGAGATTGTCTGGATAAAGTTGGATATGTCAAAAACAGATAATGGTTTATTGCCTGCAGTTGTAATGACTTGTAACCAGTTGTGCAGTTGTAAACAACCCTTTATGGGTGCTTGAGGTTTGCACGAGGTTGTAAACCTTTTGGCGAGAAAAGGTTTTTTTTTTAATTGAGACCCGGCAGTAAAAGTCTGTAGCAAATGCTGGGATCTTTTATTTGGCTTCATGGAGCTTCTTTTCTTGATGCACATATTGCTCCCGTCATATTTTATTGACCCGACGCTGAACAGAATGAAAAATTGGATAGGTCTACTTTTTTCTGGGGACTTTAATGTCAATGGCTCGTGTGAAAAATGCCTTTTTATTGCCGAACTCACTGACACTATATTGCAGTCTTTCGTATGTGAAAGATGTCGAGGCAATGCTGAGAAAGGGGAGAAAAGTAATGTTACGTTTCCTATGAGGTACAAATGTATCACGAATGCGTAGTCGTAGAATGGTGTGGATTATTTATACTTGTATATGTCAGTTGAGTGGTCGATGCGTGTAATAATTCAAATTTCAAGTAAATTATTTAAAATTTATTGGTAAATTTGTAAGCAAGTGTCAGTTTAGTCAGTTTATGTAGTCGATTAGTCTATTTTTTTTTTTTAGTTAGTTTTATTTTAAACCTTAAAATAGTCTGGTACACAATACGTTAAAATATGAAAAAGTGATAGGGTTGCAATTAGGGCCACTCCCAAAGTCTTTAAAAACATTCAAAATACCCTTTCTTGATTATGCACAGAAACATAAAGTTGGTTTTAAGAGTGTTTTAGCAATGTTTATGGCAACATTAATACTAAAATCAGTCTGAAACGCCTTTAAAAACAAAGATTAAAATATGATAAAATTCGAGAAAATTAAATTTAGCAAAAAAAAAAAAAAAAAATTACGGGTGCGACATTAATTCCGATTAAAAATCTACTTTTTGTTCTTACATACGTCTTTAAATATCTTTTACACAATCAAAAGAAGTAAAGTAGAGAATTGTGTTGAAAAGCAGGCAAGTCTACCTTTACCTCATCAAACTAATCTGTCCACCATTAGTTTAAATGCGTTAAGGAAGTAAATACGCCTAATGAAACTACAATCATTGACGCGAGTGTTTTCACAATGCTTTTATTCGAGTCCTTTGAGACCTTAAAGGCATTGGCGAAGAGATGGGAGTTTTCAACTTAATTGAATTTTTAACCGAAAAGAGTGCAGTTTGCTATTGGATTCCATTGTGGGTTTGATAGACTTTGTTGTTAGTTTGATAGATTTTGCAGCACGGTACTCAATACCGAGAGGAACTTTCGCACAACTATTCAAAGTGGATCATTGATTTATACGTTTTTCCTCTATCTTTATCTTTTTATTTTTTGATTTAAGTGTGGGTTGGTGGGATGCTTTTCATCAACTTTCCATCTGCTCATGTCGGATACGCACATCTGGGCTCGATTCGGTGTGATCAATCTCAACCGAGTTTCTTTTCCGGAAAAATAATTTGGAAAAGAAGTCGCCGATGCCATTACTTTGCAAAATCTGCACGCCTCGCTCATTTGCAGAGTGGCAGCCATTTTTCCACTACTTCTCCGCCCACGTGGGTCCGTGATCGATGCTCGTGGGCCAGGGCGTCGGCCAATTTCCCTGTGTTCAGTGGACCGGGCGCCCATTTATCGGTGTTGCAAATTGATTCGTAACGCGGGCGGAATTTGAGGGGTTGAAGCAGTCAGCGAAGCTCTGATTTGTTAAAATGGCGCTCACTGAGTGCGCTCACTTACACGACTCGATTAAAATGTCTTATTGTCTGGTATCTCGTTATCAAACTCGCTTTGAAAAGTACAATTTGCATTAAAAGTCAAGGCAAGTCGTTCGAGCAAACGACACATTTGTTTTGAATCCTATCTTGTACTGTCGTGTGTACTACATTTTCCTAAACTGCTCAAGTAGAACTCTTATCTTGTCTCTTTGTCTTTTTTTCTTTCTCTTTCTTTCGCAGATACAAAATTGAATCGCCCGCAGATCGAGGAGTGTCCGATTTAACTGTCGAGGAGGCTACACGAATTGATACCGGAATTTATAACTGCAAGGCTGATAATGAGTTTGGTACTGACGATACCAACTTACAAATTACTGTGTTCGGTAAGTCCTAGTCGTAAATAAACATTATCTCTGGGAAACAAATGTCAGTCATAAGCCCATAGCAATAAGAAATACCGTATTTTCTCAAATAACGCTTGGGTCGCAAATAGGACGTGGGATTCAATTAATGCTTCTAAAAATTGATTAAAAGCATTCAAAACACACTTTTTTGACCATACACAGTTATTTAGAAGCATGTTTTTAAGAGAAATTAATGTACAGCACTTTTTAAAAAGGGATTAAGATATAAAATTCGGGGGGAAAAATAAATTTGGCAAATAGCACTCGGAGACCTTATTTGAGAAAATACGAACAATTATTTTTTAGGTTTGGTAAGTTAGGCTATGCAGTCAACTCCCTCATATCCGGCCACCTCTTATCCGGACAAAATTTTCGGACCCAAACCGTTTCAATGTCGCACTATACTAGTTACTCTTATCCTCTTATCCGGCCACTCTCATATTCGGCCACTTTTGCCGAGCCCCGCCTATGTCCGGATATGAGGGAGTTGACTGTATTCTGAATGTTGTTTCAATTAGCTTAATATGAATGGTAAACAATGCCCCTTAAAATTTCAGCATAAATTTTCTGGTTGGCTTCTTTGCAATATTATTCTAAAGGTGTCTCACCTCTTAGGATAAAGCGGATGATGTTACAAAATATAAGTTATGGTCATATTTCCCTAATTTTATAGTCGGCGGCATCAAGCAGCGATTTTTATTACCATTGTTACAATGGTAAAGTACTTTATTTATTTAGTAATGAATTTTGACAGCTAGATGTACAGTTTAGGTGATACAGTAATGATTAATATTGATGAATACCCATATATTGATATAATCACAGGTATAAATATTGATGGGAATACGCGATGGGCAAACATAAATTCTATTTATTTCCAACGAAACAGATTATGAGTTCATTTCCCTTAAAAAATTTTAATTCTATTTTTGCCCGCTTTTTTCTTTTTTATTTTTATTACAGTAATAAATTTCCTGGTTAGCGTTTCTTCTTATGTTGGACTACTTTTTGTCATAATTTAAATTTACGACTTGAGAGTTGAGAATTAAGTCGAATGAGGAAATGCGAGTGTCACTTTAAATTTTTTCTCTGTTTTGTCTTCTTTTTCCCCTTTTTTTTCTAATTCTCTTGATATTACAATTAACTTGTGAGAAGCTTTTTCTCTTTTTATATCATAGTTACTTTTTCTCATTTTTTAAATTAACTCTCAGTTTTTTTTTTAATGGAAGTTTGTGCCGAAGTCAGATTACTTTGTCCTTGAGCAAGGGAAAAGATAATCTAGTTGCAGCTTCAACATCATCGCGGGTGCATGTAGGAATTTTAAAATAATCCATCTTCGTTAATTTTGAATTTTCCTGACCCCATTTTAACGTGAAGAGCGTTTGGTGGAGAGAATTCTCATTCGATGTATAATGAACAGTTGAAGGAACAACACGTGCATTTATTTTATTAATTCTGAAAGGCTGCTGGTGCAAACATTTAAATATCCGCTTAGCCGAACCGCTCTCAAAAATGGATTGAATTTCAAACAGTGGCCGTTTTGTTATTAAGGTGCTTGCTTTAGCCCGAGACCTTCATTGATTTACGCTTTTCTTCTCTCTGATCTTTCCGCTCGGTGTGCTTATTATCATTTGCCAGGCAACTGTTCGTTTTACGACTGTTTTTCGCCCTACCAATTTTTATCTCTTGCCAAAGACAAATTTACGGTAAAAGTGTTTTATTTTTCTTTCACTTTTTTATTTCTAAATAAAACATGAAGAAAATAATTACCTAATGTTGATTTTTGTTATTTTTAAAATAATATAAAATAAAAAATCAGTTTGAGAATAGAAGTTATTTAGAATCGATTTAAGCTGTTTTTTTAAGAAAGTTTAATTTGTTTTAGACAAAAGTGCTGAACTCCAAAATGTAATCTCGCAAAGTAGATAGTAAGAGTAAGGTTTGTTCGAAATTTCAACGTAATTAGACAATTGATTCTAAAGTTTCATTCACAGAGGTGATTTTTCTTAGTGTGCCATCATTTAATTATTGATTCAAATAAAATGCAAAAAAAAAAAAAAAAAAATTTTTTAAATTTTTTTTCTTCTTTCCTTAAATAAATGGGTGAATAGTTTGGTATGAAGTTGGAAATTTTTGCAAACTGCGTTTTATAGACTGCCGTGGCGCACATTAATTACTCTCATTGAAGGCAACCTGGGAAGCAAGAGACTTAATTTCAACGAGACAAATGTACTCAGTGGTGATTGCAAAGACCGTTAGTGGCGAAAAATGAAGATTTATTCAGCTGGAATTACGCACCGGAAGCAGTTGGCAAAAGACAGGGCAGAATGGGACTTTTCCCCCCGCTGATTGCCATAGCAACGGGTCCGTTGAAAGTCAACGCTTCATTAGACGCCTCCTTCCTTTCCTTACCATGCTGTAACTTAATGGATCTTCACAGTCAGCATCTCTTGCAGATTTTTCGTGCCTCCAACCCCATTTTAACTTATCTGTTAACTCCCAACAACTTTCAAGTTGCGGTTTATAATGACCACATAAAAAATTACAATTTTAAGCCTCTACGATAAGCCTAAATCAATAAATCTTTACGAAGGCTTTCCCTTATCTTCTATTGAGGATTTTATTGCTTTATGCTAACTTTGGGCAATATTTTATTTATGTTTTAAAGGCATGTTTTGCTTGTCTTTTTATTTTAGTATTTTGAATTTTGTATTTTTAAACCTTTCAAAGTACAGTTAAAGACTTTAATAGTTGACACCTTTGCTATATGGGATTTTGACGCACGCAATTCAACATCAAAAGTCGGTTTAAATTTTTTACAATTTGACTTGAGGTTTATATTATGTTGAGATTTTAAAGAGGATTGACGACATTTTGCATTTTTTACTTCGCGCCGCTTCTATAGATCGTTAATGTTACATTAGCAAAACTTGATTGGCGCATTCAAATCATTGTCAAACAAGTGCATTTTCAAAATATTCTGTTTTATATTTTATGCTCCTGTCATTTATCATCTCATTTTTCCACACTTAAGTGTCACTTGTTAATTGCTGTGTTTCTCGCAGCTGCCTCTTTATTCCTTCATTTTTTTTCCTATTTTCGTTTCTGCACTTGTTGTTTTCCTTTGTTTTGTTTTATCATTTTCCCTTTTTTTTTTCTCGACAAGATGAGCTGACACGGGTGCTTTCTCATTAATGCTTTCAAGTCCAATTCAATCTCTTACCCTGAAGGAAACTTTTTTTTAAACCTATTATTTGAAGAGTTTTATCCTGTTCATGATAGATTACTGTTTTCTATTTTCAGAACCGCCCGATGCGCCTGGAGATATCCACATCCAGAATATTGGAAGTCGAACAGTTCATGTGACATGGTCGCCCCCTTTCAACGGTCACACGCGAATCATTAAATACGTGATTGAATACAACCAAGGACCAGGTAGCATAAAAAACCTTTAATGCCATATAAGTTAAATTAAATTTTCGATTTCGAAAGTTGGCAGTGGTAAAAAAATTTCTTTCAAGCTCTAAATCCATCTCCGCAAGATCAATATGTAAAAATTTTGTTTTCCATTTGTTTTCCATTTGCTTACGCGTTGGGATTGTTTACCATCAGCTGGCAGGCAACATCAAAGTCAGAGAAAGAAAGAAGCACTTTGCTGTTGGTCGTACGAGCTCAGAAACTAAGCCAACAAAAATTTCTGATTAATGAGTTTTGCGAGGTCGGGAGGGAAGGAAAATATTGCCAACGTTTCACTTACACACAGATGGTCAATGTGTAAACGTTACTCAAAGAGTGGAAAGGGCTTGAATGATGATCAGCAGTCGTGCAAAAATAAAAATGGCGCGCACAAGATGAATTGCTCTTGCTTGGTGTGGCCATACATCAAACCTCTCTAGTGACCATTCTTGAATTCTATTAGCACACGTTACATGATTGATAAGGGGTTTACGCTAGAAAATGATGCTTCCTTATAAGAAAGGAAAACACTTTATAAAACGTCACATTTACTCCCGACTCCCTAACTTTTACATTTAATGCACTGATTGTTTTTGTTTATGGTTCGTGCCGCACTCAGCACACGCAAAGCAAATTCGAAGTAAGTGATCGTAACTCTTAGAATCACACACTGTTTTATTATTTTCTTTGTAAATTTTATGGGTGTTAAACATTTTTTTACGCGTGTCGGGGAACTGAATCACTGGTTTGATTTACCTTCACAATTATTCTTTTATGTGTGAATCTCGTGCCTCGTTTAACTTACCAATTTGGACTTTATTTTTACCACTGCCCACTGTAATTGTATCTCTAAATCAAGACGAGTCGGTGTTTTATCAATTTACTACTTTTTTAACGGCGTTGCAACTTTATTTTTATCTATAAAAGCGTTTGAATTACTGTAATAAGCGAATTATTTTACGCATTGGCAGATTTATTTCACTCGTTATGGTGGACATGATGCTGACCACTGCTCTGGCGGCGTTATTCACGACATGAAAACTGGGGTGTAATTGAATTCAATACGACTTGAGAGTAATAAACAGAGCTGAAACTGTATTTCTGGCTTTGGGAATTTATATTTAGTGAATTTACTTGCAGTTAATTAAGGCTAGCCGGAATATTTTATTTAGTAATCACAATCGGAATTTGTTGTTTTCCATTTGCTCATATGTGCAATTCATCCTTGAGTGGCCATGGCGTAGAAAATTGATGTTGATCTGTTTGTTTTTCACTTCGATTTGCTGACATGGCCAAGCAAAAAAGAAATAGAGGATAAAAAGTTTGAGACTTTACTTTCCTTTTTTCTGTCAATAGAAGAATGGGAAGATGGTCTGGTTGAATTGGCAGTTAGTGGCTGGGACACGAACGTCACCTTGCACGGCCTGAGGCCCGCTACGCACTACCAGCTGCGGATGTTCGCGGAAAACGAACTAGGGCTCAGTAGCCCAGGGGACTTCGTCACTTTCCTCACAAAAGAAGAAGGTAGGCAAAGAGGCAGGCCATCAGCCGAGTACAGGGAAAAGATTTCCCTCTTCTCGTTTGATTGACATATTTTCACCACTTTTCATCTCAAAGATGCTGACCTTCGAGATTTTTCCCCCTCTTTTTCCATTTCTTGTAGCTCCTGCCGGTGCCCCGGTCGATGTCGAAGCGGACGCTGTGGACGCCAATACCGTCGTCGTTCGGTGGAGGGTGAGTTTAGTTGACCTTTTGCTGAGTGTGTTTTATTTTCTCCACTTTCACTTTATAATAGTAGTTAGTTATTTATTGGAACCCGTTTGCAGGGTTGGGACCGTTACTGCATTCACAGTTGCTGTAACTTTATATAAAATTTTGATCGTTACTGTTCTCGTTACATTTCGTTACAGTTACTATAATTAATTTCTCACAAAATTTTGTACCACAAAAATAAAAAACAGTAGGATAACGATGTTACGTTACGTTACCTTTACATCTCTGATTTTTGTAACCAGTTACGTTATCGTTATCGTTATCGTTACCGGTAACTATAACGGTTACGACCCTGCCCGTTTGGTTTTATTATTATACATTTTTGTAATCAATGCACTCGAGATGTAAATATTAGATGAGATGAATATCTAAATAAGCGAAAAACTGATTTTCACCTGTCAGTGAAAGCACGAGGTGGAGCTGCGATTATTACTGCGATGCAGGTCAACAAACTCATTACACTGAAAGGCAGGTGGTTGGGGGTCAGCAATCAGTTAGCTGCCAAATTAATGCGGTTGGCTTTACATTATTTTTCAAGTTAAAAAATGCCAACATCTTAATGGTATTGGTTCACTTTCTCTCCATTCGGTGAGTGATGTTGTCATCGATAATTCATGAGTACTGGTGACCGCCATTAAACTGCTCCAAGCAACGACGCCTTTTTGCAGTGTTGTTTTGGTAATGCATTTTCTTTACCAGCATCGATGGGTCAAAAGGGTTGAGGAGGAAAAATTGAACCGGGTACTCGGCGCTTCGATCAGCGCTCGAGGCAAAGAGAATTTCACTTTCCGAATGATTGCCTGCGAGCATGCGTGCACGGTTTTCTCCCTACCCTACCTTGGTGAAATTAAAGCACATTCCATTCGTCAGTGGGAGATCGATTGGATGTCTGTTGATTTTAAGCCAAGTTGGCGTTTTGACGGAATCGCCGCCAGCGCTGATCCCTCTTAAGCCATTGAAAATTCACTATAACATTAAGCCTTCATTAAGTGAGGGTGGCACTGCGAGCCTAGTGTCGCTTCGGGTTGCTCTTTCGTAAATCACATTCATAATGTTGCAGCAGGCGGGTGACAAACTTGTTACAGGCGTCGGAGGCTTTTCCACACGCGGTGCAAATGTCTCCACATTCGAAACATTCATCAACGTCCCTGCCTTTACCTTTAATGAATTCGGGAAATTTACGTGCACGTTACCCTTGACCGATCTTGAGTTATTGACTATCGTGCCCTCAATGAGGCGCGGTTCTAGTACCAATTGAGAAAAAAACGGTGTTTAGTTTAAACCAGAGTTGTTTTTTTTTTTTTTTTTTTTTTTTTTTTTTTTTTTTTTTTTTTTTTTTTTATTTTCATTTTCATTATAATAAATTTTGTAACTTTAACATACACCGGTAGTTGCAAAAACCAGAACAAAAATACCCAACGTATTTTAATGTTATTTTTTACAATATTTGTTTAGCGATCAATCCCGGTTTGCTTTACAATCCATTTCCCAAAAATAAATCTACATAATGCACTTCTTAAGCATATTTTCTTTGTGTGTCCGCGAGGGCCGTGTGTGTTTACCCTGAAAGCTATGTACTGTCATGAATTGAATACGTCAAAGTTTTCATACTCGAAGACAACAAGAAGTCTAAACAAACTTTTATTGACCAAACATCTCTTGTGGATACACACTGAAATTTATACTTTTATTTTTATATTTTTACTCCCAACATTCTCCCCACACACTATCCCCCTCCTTCCCCCACCCCAGCTTCTGAATCCCTCACAACCCTTATTCGTTACGTATTCGATGCTTTTTGTTTGCTTAGAATTTTTCCTGTTCGCCGCCACTCAATAAGAATCTCCTTTGAGAAATCAATTCCTGTTTCCTTTCTTTTCTTTTTTTTTCTTTTTACCTCACACCCTTCTCCTCAGGGACGATAAAAGAAATTGTTCTGATGAAGGAGACTTTGAGCCTTTCATTCAATCGGTGGGATTTGGTCTTGTAGTTGGGTGCTATCTATTGACTTGCAGGTTTTATATCAAAGGGTTTGAAGGACGAACTTGACTCGCGTCTAAGATTGAGCGCGGGTTTGCGCAGTCTCGCTAACAACAACCACAAACCTGTTGACGAGTCACGTATCGAGTACGATAATATTTTGCTTTGATTAGAAAAACAAGGGACATTAGAATTAAGGATCTAGAAGTAGTGAAATGGCCATCTGCTTTAAATTTCGTATATAAACGATTCTAGTTCAGTGAGTGGAATCGGCCGAATACGGATTCAGTGCAGCGTGTAGTGGACAAGGCCAGTGTAAACGGTAGTTGGAGTGCACCTTGTTTGTGGATATAGTCGATGTCTTTCGTTCGATATCGGGTTTAGTGATTGGACTGAATGAAGGTGACCTCTCGGTCGCTACAACACTGTGACCGCAATGACGAGACCAAAAAGGCCTTTGGTAAATGTCTTATTTGGAAGGAGTGGTGGGATCAAGTGATGTAATAGCACCCTCATGTCGGTTGTTGTTATTGCAATTGCGAGGAGAAAGATAAAAACACAGTGCAAACACGAGGCAATATATTAAAAGAGGTAATATTTAATTTATTTTTGTTTAGCCACCGGAACGTCATTCGTGGCACGGGAAATTAAGGGGTTATACCATTGGGTTCAAGAAATTAGATTCGACCGACGCACCCAATTTTCGTACCGTCCAAGTTGAAGATGGCAACGAAAGCAATCACAGCACATTTATTACCGACTTGGAGAAGTTCACCAAGTATTCGCTTACCATTTCTGCCTTCAACGATCAAGGACAGGGTCCAAAGACGGAAGAGATTCTTGTCATGACCTCGGAGGATGGTGAGTATTGTATTGGAATGTTCAATTTTTAACAATATTAAGTTTTAAGTTCAGTTGTACTAATCTGATTGCCATCTCTCTATTTATTTAAAAAGAAAATCAAAAATGATTATTGACTTTTAATTTAAGAATAATTAATTCATTATCTATTATTTTAATCAACTTAGCAAATTGATTGTGTTTAAAGTACACAGCTTTAATAAAATATGAGCAAACTGAACTTTTTACTTTAATAAATCGATTCAACGAAATCAGTAATGATTCAATTTAATTGTTATAAAGCAAATTGTAATGTATTAGAATTAGAAAGTACTGAATGCTTTCTTTTTTAAAGCTTACATATACATTTCCTTTTTAATATTACATATTAGCTTTATAATTACGTTATCTATACTTAATGCTAATCTTGCATGCAGCCATTAAAACAGCCGGGATCCTCATTTACCATATACCTAAAAGTTTGGTATTGAGGAAATTCTTTTTTTTACTCTTAAAGACGCAGTACTTTAACCATAGCAACAGAAGACCTTACTTTTAGGGGCTTTACTTTTCTTCAAAAGAAGGCTTTTCTTTAGCTATGTTAAATAAGTAGCCAACCGACAGGCAAACGCACTATGCAGTCATCATATCAGTAGCCAATAATGCAATTTTTTAACAGATTGAATTGCTGGAACGTAAACATTCTAAGGAACATAACTTCTAATCTCGTCCGCATTGACGTAGCCAAAAGCGCATTATACTTTTACGATAATTTACATTAACTAAGGGCGGGATTAAAGTAGTTAAATTAACTTTGTAATGAATAAATGACAATAAAAGTTACACAGATGATAATTAACAGGCATGTCTGTTTGTCAACGGATTAAACAACTAAACGAAATTACGAGCTATTTGTATGCTTAATTCGACAAACAAATGATGTTTGGAAAACCCGAATTTCCAAATTTGAATTACGACATGCAAAATATGTAGAGTTTGTGTAAATAACTCACGGTCTGACTAAGGCAGCTTAGTTTGTGCTGTGCTAAATTATTCTTTTATTTTTATTTGCTAATTTGACATTAATGGCAATGTTTACGCATTAAAACACGTGACGCTAATAAACCGTGCGGTCATTCGATGATAAGTCCACCGGGGATCTACCAGCCAATTATATTTACCAGCAAAGGGCGCTCTTCGTGCGGTCATCAGTGCGGTTCTGCGAATAATTGCTCTCTTTTACTCGGCAGTGCCCAGCGAACCTCCGGCAGATGTGCGATGTCTCGCACTTACGTCGCAGAGCATCCACGTCACGTGGCAGGCTCCTTCAGCTCGTTCTATTAATGGCATCCTCAGAGGCTACAGAGTGTTCTACACTAAAGCTGACGACATGACAGGTAAAAGAACGCGAGCGAGCAAAAAATCGATGTCAGATCGTTTCAATTAAGTTTGATTTTCTATCAGCTGAAGATGCGCCTCTCGAGTTCAAGAGCACTACGGTAGTTCGCACTACACTCCACGGATTGGAAAAGTACACCAACTACAGTCTGCGTGTCGCCGCGTTCACCAAAGTGGGCGATGGGGCGCCCAGTGATTTCGTTCATTGTTGGACGATGGACGATGGTGAGTGTTGAATTGATTTTCGCTTTTTTTTTTTTTTAGGGCTGTGCGATATTGCGATATATCATTTATATCGCATGTGCATTTTTTTTACTTTGCTGTTGTTGTTGGTTTTGAAACTGCAGAACTGAAATAATGCAGAGTTCCTCGACCGGGATCGAGATTTTTTCTGTTTGAGTTTATAGCGAAAATATACTTAAAGAGAAACCCGCAAAATTGAATTGCGGATTTTCGTGAGAGCTCGCAGTCTGCATTATTTACTCGGTGAATATGAGATGCTAATCCCACGCCGTTATTCACACTCGGGCTCAACTAATACAAGACTCGACGTAAAGTGCCAATATCGGCTTTGTAATCTCGGGGTGTGTCGTAAAACCACACCCACCTCACATTAGGGAATTTGGACCATAAATGCGTTAGTATTAAAGATTGTTCGACGACTCCCTCGTCCTTCTTTTATTTTTTTTTTTTATTTTCTCCCCTTCCCTTCTCTTCTCCAAGTTTCCCCCTTTTTCGTGCACGCGCTGCTCTTCCCTAATTGCTTCACGGAACAGAAGAACTTGGCTCGGAGGAGACTCAATAATACAAGTTCCTTTTCATTTCCAATATGGGTTGCCGTGCATATGAGAAAAGCGTCCATAAGAGAGGCACAATGTGATTTGCGATCGTGGTCCGCATTGCCAATATCTCGCACTCGATTTTCTCTTATTTAGTCATCTTCGGGTAAGTGTGTCACGTGAGCAGGTGGTGCGTCTTAGCGGCGAGTTTAAGTTTAACGACGCTCTTCGAGAGAGATATTAACGCCGACATTGCGATGCTCGAGTGCAGATTGAGTTATGAGAAATGCACCTTTTTCTCGCCCATTGTCCAGAGCGACACTGCTACTCTTGCTATTAATGGATCGATACACAGTCCATAAAGTCCAACTGGGGCGATGCAATCTCGTCCTGGCTGACCACCACTCGCACATTTGCAGCTGCAGTTTCTCGAGAGGCCACATTTTGCTTGGCTCATCTTTTCATGTCCCAGTGCATGCTGGGATTTGTTTCTGATGGATATTTATGGCTCTCATTGGCATCCTTTTTACGGCGTCTTTCCCCACGCTTTTATCTAGAGTGAAAAATGACATGTTGCATTTTCTTATTACTTGTAAAAATGTGCTGCGCATTTCATAAATTCTGGCGTTCTGCGAGCTTAAAGGGTTGAGGAGACAATGGGAGGCTGTGGGCCCTTCAGCAGCTGTTTCTTCCTTCCTGCCGACGAGCGAAGACGGAAATGGCGGTGTCTGGAGGGTCGATGCATTTCTCAACATACTCCTATGTACTGTATACAACAACGTGGGTTTGGCCAAATTTACTTTGTGTCTTCTATTTACTTACTTTGCTGAGTATTTGACTTCACTTCAGCTTTAATCCCAAACTAGTATTTTTTTCTTAAACAAATCGCTAAATTACATATTTTTCTTGTTTTTGCAGTTCCCGATGTTCCCGCTGATGTTAAAGCCATTCCTGCTAGCAAGGAGTCGGTTTTAGTTGCTTGGAAATCACCCTTTCACTCTAACGGAGTCGTGACTAAGTATTACGTTTATGCCAAACACGAGAATGATCCAGAAGAAGTAATTTAGTTTTTTTTTTGTGTTGTTAATCTTTTATGTTTACATCACACGCACAATAGTCATTTACGCATATTTGTTTTGGTTGTTTGCTGTCTTATCTTTGCTGCATTAAGCATTAGGAATGTCGTCCTCTAAGACCCCTTGAAGTAGGGTTTGGATCAAACTGCAACAAGAAAATCAATATTTTAAATTACAAAACACACTTAGGGTTTGGCGTCTGGGAAAGGGCTTAATAAAAATAAACGAGTTGGATTTAATAAATTTTATACATACGGTACCTACTGTAAACATAACAAAAGAAAAACAAATATTATTCTTTTTTTCTTCATTTGTGCAAGTTTTAATGTAAATATGGATTTTCGTGAAATGATGAAACGAAGTGGAATAAGATGCTGAAGTGAGATGACACCGTTATAAATAAAAGTAATGTTTTTTATGGTTGGATCACTAATAAGAAAAATGTGAAACATGACGTTAATCGTATTAAAACTGCTAAAAGCAAAGCTTGAAATAAATCAACAGTGGAAAAATCATTTTTAGAATAAAAATAAAATCTCAGAAATTTAAAAATATGTGAAAATTTTGATTCGTCTCAAATTGTAAATATTGAAATTCTACTTTTCGCCCAAAAATGCAAGTCTTTGTGCTTACGCTTGACGAAAATTACTTTTCAAACTCTGCGGTAATTCGAGTGTATAAATCACTTCCACTGTTGTTCTTTAAGGTATCGGTGTCATACGTGAAGGACGCTTCATTTCATTATTTATTAAACTTGGTGTTGTGCAATAATTGCAAGCACTCTAGATTTTCTTTGAGTTAAGAGGCAACTCCTTGTGGTTATTGTTCCATGCGCAAAGAAAAACTCAGACTGAGTTTTTTCTTTCTCTCCTTTTGCTTTTCTTGTTCGGTAACAAAAGAAAGAAATGACAAACAAGCTCCGTTGCTTTCCTCTTTCTTTCATCTGTCTGTCTTTCGTTCAATCTTTCTTTTGAGTATTCTAGACTTAGAGCTTAAAGAAAAATATTTTTGCGCATTAAATTAAGCTTGTTTACGGCAAGTGTTAATTTGATGGCATTTTTGTACGAAAATAATTACGTACTTGATAATAAAGCAGGCAATTGAATTGGATTAAGTTTCGAGGTACAAACAAGAATGAAAGGGGAATTGGCTTGACGCCATTTTGACTTTATGAGATGAATATGAAAATAAGGTTTAAGGAAATTATTTTGATTTTGATATTTTATTATTATGATTGGCAGGAAGTGAGGGATTGAGTTAATATTTTAAACTCGTTATCGTCTTTATTCATACTCGAATACGTTTTCAATTACTAATCATTATTCATTCAGGATTTAAATAATAATAAGTGAAATAATGTTGAGGAAACCAGTTGAGATGTTCTTCGTCTGGAAATTAAATTTAAATCGTGATGTCGTTAGTTAAAGTTTTGATCAAATGAAAAGTAGAAAAAATTAAAGTTGAACGAAACGGATGCGTTTGAAATCTTTTTTGTTTGTTTTGTGACTTTGTTTGTTTGTGTCTTGGATTTAATCAAAACAAGATATTTACGCTAAATTTATATCTGGGGAAACCATTTTAGCACAAATTGCAATCATTTACCATCGTTTTAATTTCCACAGGATGCCATGAAACACACAGCACCACCAAGCGCACTCTACCATGAAATCACTGGTCTTAAGTCAGACCAGTCGTACGAATTCTGGGTGACTGCTGCTACGATGATAGGAGAAAGTTCTCGCTCGAAGATGGTGGCAGAATCTCCTCAAGGACCAATGGGTACGTTTTTTTCCTCTTCTTTTTTCAAATACATTTAAGTGGCCTGAAAAAAATGTGATGTTTTTCGATACAAAAAAATAAAAATCAATAGCGCCAATAACTGAGTTTTTTTTTCTCAGAAACAAAAGTAGGGTAGCTTATTTTTTTTTATTTTTATTTTTTTTTTTATTTATATATTTTTTTTAGTCAGCGCTCAATTTAAAAAAAAAATTCTAAAAGTGGAAAAAAATTACCAGTCTCTTGTGAAAGAGGCGCCTGCGTTTTGCGATAGCTCTTGCAATTGAAAGACGTGGTATTGAAGTAAAGAATGGCCAATCAAAGACTATCAGAAGGGAAATTAAATCTTGGTGTTTTTTTCGACTTGGAAGGTGTTGATGGTTAGTGGATACAGTTAAAAATGAGGATTTTTCTGTTAAAAATTGCCCTTTCTCTCTTCCTTCCCCTCTCTTTTTTTTTTTTTTACCTTTTTTTTTTCTTTAGTTCTTTTTGTGTGCGTAAAGGACTTCCCGTCTAGGTGGTAATGACTTTCTTGGGCTTGGATCAATAATTTTTGGAAGGAAAAAAGCTCATGAAATTGTAAATTATTTACGACAACGTCATTGATTTTCGTAAGGTTTACGAGCTGTGTTTGTTTTAGAGAAATGAAAATTGAAATATGAATGAGTTTTATAAAATTTGGGGGGGGTGGGAGAAGATTGATACTATTTCATGACTATATAAAAGTCAAACTTTGACTATATTTAATAAATGCATGGCGCAGATTAAGTCGCTACGGTATGCTTCAATTTGATTTTTTTTTCATGTTGTTTTAAATTTATACGAAAAAAAAATGAAACTGCGATAAATGAATAAAGGAGCTTTCAAGACGAGTCTCTAGCCATATTGTACAGTATTTATATTTCTGATTGTGAATGTTTACATACGTGCATTGCTTTAATCGATTTCACAATTTCAGAGATTCAAAATTCAAAACAAAATTTAATTTACCTGTATTTATTTTGGCTGGCAAACAACCAGTTTTCAGTGTTCGAATTAGCAACAATTACTTTAAAATTATCGAATCGTGAGATTTCAATGTACAGATTCCAATTATATGATGTTCTCTATAACAACTGAAATGCTGATTGGTTTGAAATGATGTGACATGCTTAAATAGTAATGAAGACTGAAGTATTCATTGCTTCCATTAAAATTGACCTTTATCCCGAGGTCCAATGTACGGTAAATGATTTATTTAAAATGTCATCAGAATTCTAAAGACAAAAGAAAAAAGAATTGTACAGTCAAGTAATGCAGAGAAGTTAAGGGGCAGCAAATGGCATATTTTATTGACATGTGGCAGTTATTAAAGTGCTACTTCCGGTGCGGTTGAAGACGTATTATGTGAGCATCAATTAAATCTTTTCTGCCCTGTGTCTTGGAAATACCATGACATTAAATTAACCGGTAGATAAATAAATATAAAGAATTACTTTATTTATACCGTATACTTGAAACAGCTTTAATCTAATATCCACTGTAATTTAGCTATTTAGAAGATAAGGAAAAGGAAGAAAACAAACACGTTTTAAAAAAATTGACTTGTACAAATTGCAGAGCAATTGCTTGAAATTGGAAATTGTTGGTAAAGTGGGCTTTGTCCATCGCCCCAAATTCTCTTCTCAAAGGACCCTTTCAAATTACAGGTAAAAAGGAAAAAGGCCAGAGTAGCAATTTAGTCTCCTCTGTGACCAAAGTGAGATTTTTTTTTACTTTTTTTTTTTTTACTGTTTTCTCTTCTTTTCTTTGACTGGATATTTCTTTTTAAGAAAAAAAGGTTAAAGGAGAGTATTTCTTAGCTCCAACTCCATTAAGGAGCTAGTTGAAGCAAACGTTCACCATTTGGAGACTGAAAGGAAATCGAAATTTGAAATATTCAACTACTTCTCCACTTTGCCTTTGAAGTTGAGTTTTGGGCAGAAAATCGATCAGTAGGGGTCTCACAAGCTCAATGGTCACCAGAACCCTTTTACCTTGGCAAACTCTTTGAAAGGGTTAATCTCGTATTATGTTAAAAGCCAGCAGCAGTTTACTCATTTTGATCCCAACCGACCTTTTTCATTTCACTTTCAGTGGGATCAAAATTAAGAGAAGTCTATTTATTCTATTTTCCTACACGCTTTTTAAACGCGAAACTAGTCGCGGTCGGAAGGCAGAATGCATTTCGAAGCGTATAAAAGACGCTGACTTGCGTTTGAAATACAAGTAAAGCGAATAAACTTGAGTCAGTGCGTGTTCAGCACAGCAAAGGCCAGATAGGAAAACCAATTGGGGAATGGGTTTCACTGAATTCAAAACAGGTGTAACAAAAGGAAGTAATGAGACTTTCTACAAATTTAAAGTTAAAAAATAAAATAAGTCCTTTGGCTCAATTACAAACTTACACAACAATATTATTAGGTATTTAATTACTTGAGGAACTCCATTTTATCGCATAAAAATTAATTCAAAAAAGCAATACAAAACTTGGAAGAATTAAATGCATTGTGAAAATGGCAGAAAAATTTGAGATTTAAAAAGAAATTGATTTTTTCTCCCTAAACTTAATTGGGATTATTGTGTGTTAACCTATGGCTTTAAAGTTAATTAGGTTACAACACTTTTACTGCTCGTAAATTTACAGTCTTGTTCAAGTTAATAGTACCACGGTGAATGTTTTTCTTTTCTTTCTTCAGTCATTCTCTTAAGATTTTTCCCCGTCATGCCTTTGCTGTTAATTAGTGATCGTATTTTAATTGGACGAAAAGTGAAAGCGTTTCAATAACCTTGCAAGCTTAACACAGCATACTTACAATCTCATCTACTCTCAGTTTTAGAAGCGAATGTTAAATTTATCATTGAGTAGTTTATTTTTATTACAGCGAGAGAAAATGGAAATAAAAATGAAAATGCAGAAAATGTTTTAATAAAAATAATGACATTAAAAAGTTAATGAATTCTAGTTATACAGCAAAAATGGAAAAAGATAAAAACATTCATCAAGAATTCTTTAAAATTATTCCACACTTTTCGGATCAATATGTTGTCAATAAGAAAATGGTTCGAAGAGTTGTAAACATAAATTTTCAGCTGTTTTTCTGCGTGATTGCAGACAGGGGTCGGCTTTAAGTTTGTGTTTTCGTGCTTGGCATTTGACTTGATGCGTGAAATGCGAGTTTAATTTTCGACTTACTCCGTTTTTCCGACTGGTTTGCCTTCGCTTAATCGCTGTCTGAAATCCGTCACACACTTCCCTATCTTCTCGTGCTCTTACATTAACCCACCCGATTTGTTTTTATCAAGTGCTAGAGCGTGGCTTGTTGACTTCGCTAGGGTAAAACAGGAAAATCTATCATGAAAAAAAGTTTTTTTATATTTTTTTAAAGTGAATTATATCAGCAACGTACCTCAGCGAATGAATGAATTAATTAGCTATCGATTTTAATATTATTTTTCTTTTTGGTGAAAAAATTAACTGAATTCATTAGACAATAACTCACAGAACTTTCCAAGTCGGCAGGTTTTTCACACGATTTCACAGATTTTTTTTCTCTTTCCCCTTCCATCTTTCTCTCTTTTTTTTAGCATTGCTTGTTGCGCTTGGTTGGCAATGTTGAATTTGCAAACGTTGTTTGCTCACTAAAAAAAATACATTTGAAAATATAAATGAAAACGCCAGCAGTAAACAGCGTTTCTTAAGTTTATTTTTTCTTTATGCTGTATTTATTTAGGTTTTACCGTATTTTTATTATTAATATTTTTCAAATATTTACACCGCATTCAATTAAATAAATATGGCAACATTGCAATTTCCATTACGTGCCTGAATTAATTCCTTTTAATAGAAATAAATTTTTGTTGTGTCCTAGTTCCCGCACGAATTGCAGCATTCGACAGTGTCGTGACAACATTATGGAAAAAATACATCAAATTACCGTGCAAGACAGTTGGAAACCCCCTAGCCGAGCGCACGTGGACGTTGACTCCGGTGCAAAGTACTCGGTAAGTGCCACATATCCACACACCCCACTTTCCCCCATTAAACTTGCACGGCGATGGGGAGAAAACGATGTAACAATTACAACGGGTGCCATAATTTGCCCGAGCGTTCATCCAAAATGCAAAATATTGCATTAGGCATGTGTGCACACAGATCACGCAATAGAGCGTTGCAGAAAACTATAATTTAAGCCCGTGCGCTGAAATGACTAACATTTATGCTAAAAAGTCAAGACTTTGATGTTCCCCGTAATGATAATAATCACGTTCGCTTTTTACCGGATTTAATGCGATTTAGTTAAGAAACTCGCCATAAGCCCCGCCTAGGGTTGGGTTTGCGAAACGAGGTATGCCAAGTGTGTGTACACCATGCCAACGCGAGAATCGATTCGGACATTGAGATAACTAGATGTAATAATATTAATTTTACGAGAGACAGCTTTTGACGGGTAGTTTAAAAAGAAGGAAGTTGCCAAAAGCACCGCCTAGGGCTGAACTTTCCTGTCTGGCATCTGCCTCTTTGTAATTGATAACTCGCCGCATCGCATCGACCTCGTAGCGAATGAAACTTCGCTAACTAAAAAAAAAATAAAGTAAATTTTTATAAAAACTAAGTGTAAAATTTGTCAGATGGATTACCTTGACTCGAAAACGGTCAAAAATGATCGGTGATGATGCATTAATCATGAGCGGTCCGAAATAAAAGTGCGAAGGTTACGATTTTAATCGGCTTTGGTGAGGATCTAGTCTGTGGGGAATGATTGCCAGCTTGATTTTGTCGTTTGTTTCCTGAGACTTTGCAATGAATGAATAAAGCTGCTCTGGGAATTCGCTTGGAGAGATGCCAGTGATAGAGATTTTTGTGTACGGTCATTGCAGGACTCAAACTGTGAAGGAGAGCGACCGCCTGCGCATCCTTCCCGACGGCACGCTGATGGTGAAGAACGTGCAGTGGAACGACTCGGGAAATTACACGTGCCAAGTGAAAAATGGCTTCGGATACGATCAAGTTGTTTACGTCGTCAATATTTTAGGTAAGTGGGTTGTTAATGCTGGTAAGTTAAAAGTTGCAAATTGCCTGTTTCCGGTCGTGTGTTTACTACCGGCGGAAATGTCTGGCATCGTCAATAAACTAAGTGATCAGTTGTTTTATTTTGCGTTAGTAAAATGAATTGGAATGTATATTTATTCACTGAGATTAATAAGAGTAAAAAAGTGGAACGCGAGGAGTGAAATTTATCGACAGCTTTTACGCTTTGGTAGATTGTGTTGATGGAGAAAGCGTTAATGATTCAGAATGGCCTTACGCCTTTGATCTTTTTAATGCTGAGAAAAATGAGGCTTATGTGAAGCCTTAAATGGTAGACGCGCGATATAATCACTGGAGACGAAGTGAGAATTGAAATAAGTGCGGTTGAGAAATTAGTGAAGGCTGCAAAAGAAGTGGGGCTTAAAGGATTCATGTTAGGAATTTTGAAACGTAATTTAGTAAATTGCCTGTTTTTACCAAACTATTTCTGGCACCGAACTATTCCTGAAAAATTCCTATTTTTTTTTTTTTTTTAGTCTAAGTATTTCTAATTGAAGGTAATTAAAGTTCACATAACGAAACAAAATGTTATTAACCTCTTCCCCCCAAAAAATGGCTGCCACCTAACTATTGAATTGAAAATTGGCTAACATTAATTGCAAGTGTTCAAGTAATTTTTTTCTCTTCCACTTTGAGATAATTAAATTTTTTTTCCTTAATTTTTAAATTTGATTGATTACTCCACTACGTCAGACAAGTGCTAATTACAACACGAAGGAACACGTTATTTGTCAATTAACCATAGCGTACCTGGGTAATAAAGGTGAACTAAAGTGCAGAAAGAATTAAATCTTAGTCTCTCAAGTGCTAACCCCCATTACAAACATGAGCGTTAAAGAATGGCAACCGACTGGCGGCAGTTCTGAAAGAACCATCCATCACCAGTACCTTTCGCTGAAAATCGATCAATTAGAAGAGCCAGTCTACTCTTCCCTTTTGCACAATGTCTAAATAAGTCTCTTTTCTCTATCCATAGGTGGAGTTTTAATGAGACTCGAGACGTCTAGCCTTTATTCTCAAGCAGAACCTCATTCCTAAACTTTTCTCGTCTTTCCTCTCTTGATTTCTGACGAGGTTTAAGCAATTAGCGCTGTCCCAAATACCGCTTCTGCTTCTAATTGGTTCCCCAGAAAAGAAAAAAAATAAAGAGGGGGAAAAAAAGAAGGTTGTTGGTACAAATGGTGGCCTGTTCTTTGTTTGATTAGAGATCATAATTCACCAGCGACCGAATTCGGTTGTATGGGTGGCGCCTTCTACCGTCGACGTATGGAGCAATTTGGGCCTGTGCTGATTGTCAGTGGTGAATGAATTCACTAGTTGGCACTACGTTGATGGGAGTTTATGAGGCAACGGGCACCTAATTGCCCGCTCAGCCGCACAGGTAATTTCCTCAAGGGGGAAAGGGAATGGTGCTGCAGATGAATGAATGGGGCGAAAGCGAGTTTCTTGCCGAGACCCTAGCGTCCGTTCGCAACGAGCCTCATGGGCCCATTTTGTTAAGCGCCAGAGATCAGTCGTGAAGACTCCACCTGCTTGCTCATCCGCACGGGAAGCGAATGGCAATGAGATGTGAAGCTATACTTAAATCACACATTCGAAAAGAAAAAAAAAGTGGAATAAATTAACGATGCCTTACGGGCCCATTATTTTCTTTTATTGGTTGATTTTTTTATTGTATGGAATAATTTCGTGTGAAACATAAGTTTGGAAAATTTTTTCGCCGTTTGATAAACGTCGTTTTTCACTGATTTAATATGGCACTTTCCGATTGGGTAAGGACTTTAAAGTCTAGGAACCCTGAGAAAGATTTTGCCTTTTGAAAATTTCAAAACCTGAACAAAACCGGAAGTTTAAAGATTTAGTTGCGGTTTTGCAGTCTTCACTGAAACTTAGTATTTTTAATAATGTAACATTTTTTCTCCTGTGTTTTGTATTTTAAAGCAGTTGGAAATTAAACTTAATGCCTAGAAATATCAATTTTTTAACGGAATTAAAAATTTCATCTTAAAGACTCTTCAAGTAAAAGTAAACACACATTCCAGACTTTTTTTTTTATACTTTTTTTGTACTTTGCATTTAAGTGTAATAATTTCATCTCAAGCCCCATTCTTTTACATTTTTTTTGCTGAATGAAGCACAAATTGGTAGAAAGTAAATGATAGAAAATTTTTGAAAATTGAAGAAAATGGCAAGCTCAAATTGCTACCTCGCACGGTGTGATTTGGCTGCACAGCTAAAGAGAACATTGGATAACGTA
The DNA here is from genome assembly GCA_034695745.1 of Geophilus truncorum. NCBI lineage: Eukaryota > Metazoa > Arthropoda > Chilopoda > Geophilomorpha > Geophilidae > Geophilus > Geophilus truncorum. Next base: position 13,269 of record JAQFZP010000003.1, on the reverse strand, counting down.
ATAACGGATCTTGGGGCTTAGATACCCCGTTTCTGACAGCATCGTGGGATACGTTCGCAGAGACGCTTGAGGATGGAATGGGGCTGATGAGTGTCGTGCATGGATGCTGTGGAAGAAGCGCAGTCTGCGGTTTATGAGTCTTTCAGTTGCCAACGTAATATTTATTCTTGTCTACGAGAAGCGAGGTCTAAAATATAGAATTAATTTATGGTCACTCTTTTTTTCGTTTTTCTTACAATTTTTTTTTATTATTTTTATATTACGTGTTGTAGCACCGCCATCAGCACCCATCATCAATGTACTCGAGACCACACCGACATCCATCGTTTTGGAGTGGAAACTCGACACGGATGGAGGGACAAATGTGCAAGGTAAAGGGAGGAAAAGGTTCTTTGAGGTGGTGAATAAATAAAAAATTGTGCGCGACTAAGTGCAGAAAAAGTCGCCCTAAAACTTTTTTTCTTTTTTTATTATTCATGCGAACGTATAGTAAATGATGTAAGGTGTCGGGAATAATTTATTTACATTTTTTTTTCTATCTCTTTCGGTGCAAAGTAGCCAAGCTAAAAGTGTTAAGATTCTGATAGTGATTCGTGAATGATTTATTTTTATGTTCATTAACCTCAATATTCGTTATCGGTTCTTCTATTGAGATTGGAATTAAATTTTTATAAAAAGTGGAAGTTAAATTTTTTTTTTTTTTTGAACTTAATCTATTAATGAGCATTAATTTGAAGGCTTGAAATATTTATCTGCTATTAGGATTTCTTTAATCATGAATTTTTTTACTTTTTTTTTTTAAACTTTGAAGTGATAAATGGCTGCACAAGAGAAAATAATTTCTAAATATTTTAAAAAATAGTTTTAATTCTATTACTTGATTGCATTCCGATATAAATGATGAAGACTGAAAATCATAAATCATTCCACGTCAACTTTTACCAACTCAGCGGGATTCCTTATCGATTTTAGTGATTTCTTTTTGGTTTTTCCTTTTTATTTATTTTTTTATTAATTTTTTGCTGGGTTGCGCGATGACAATTAACTTTTCCTTCAGACGTGTTTTAATTTAATTTTTACAATTTTTTTAATTTTTTTAAAATGTGATACTGATTTAATTAAAAAATCCTTTTTAATGCAGGTTACACCCTTAATTACAAACGTGAATCTGGACATTGGGAGCAAAGGGATTTAGCGCCGGATTCAGATTCGTATACTCTCAACAGTTTAAAATGCGGTAGCCATTATCAAATATATATGACCGCATTCAATAAAATAGGAACCGGAGTAGCATCTGATGTCTTTACGGTATCTACTAATGGCACTGGTAAGAATTATTTTTTTTTACCATCGAAAAGTAATTTCTTTAATGGATAAAAACTGTTCTGTTATTTGATCAAGATTTATTATGTAATTGCGACTGTTTTCGTTGATCTCAATATTCGAAAAAGAAAAAAAAATCAAAAAGTAAGAAGAAAAAAAAGTAAAATAATTGTGTTAAGGAAACATGGAAAATGAGAATTGATGCTGTAGGGGAGAAAAAGTGAGAAATTGGATTGAAATTTCCATAATTTAAGCAAGGGTGGTGTCGTTTGAAAAATTTCTTTTTTTTAAACTGTGCTTAAGATTGCAAATTGACTTTGTAAGTAATGAAAAAAATGGAATTTTGAATGAAAAAAATCTAAATGAAATGATTAAATTGTGTAAGATGTTCATTAATTATTATTCATGGCATTCTTTATTTCTTATTTCTCATCTCTTCACTTCAGTTGCCGATGTGCCCGTTAAAGAGGATTTAATAGATGAAGACGTCGATTACGTCACTCTCGACTTGCACGTGTGGCATTCAGATTCCTGTCCCGTGTCCACGTTTAGAGTGGAATACAAACAAAAAAACGGAATCAACTGGCATCTGCTGACCGACGAGCTCAAGGCAGAGCAGGAGAAATACGTCATCCGCAATTTGACGCCCGGTACCGCCTATTTGCTGCGCGTGACAGCACTCAATGGTGCAGGGCCATCGGTGGCAACTTACGACTTCATAACCCTTTCACGACACGGAGGTAAAATAAATTTCAATCTGGAAGAAAAGGGGAAGAAAATCGAATTAAAAAATTCTTTGGATTTTTTTCTTTTCTTTTGGATTTTTTTAATTTAAACAGACACACTTTCTCCTAATACAGTACATGAAGATCCTCGAGGCATTCTTTTTTACCTGGATCTTCGAATCATCATTCCATTAGCAGCTCTGGTTATTGTAGTGATTTTAGTGCTCAGTGTCACGTGCATTTGTGCCAATAGAAGAGGAAGTGCAGCGAGGAAAATGAAAGGTGGTAATTAGACACCGTCGCATAATTACAAAAATGTGTTAATTGGAGGAAAATATCGATAACAATTTTTTTTTGTTGTTGTTGTTGTGTTGTTGCAGGCATGGATTCACAAAATGGTCCCCATAGACCGTGTCTTCGCACGGATTCGACTCTCAGTAGCTTTGCCTATCTGCAACGCCACCGATCAAGTTGTGACGGGAGCATCTTAAGAAGCGACACTCAGGAAAAATCCATTCCTTATTCTACTTACAATCTACCAAACTTGCGTTCCTCTGCTGAATTTAAAACGTTTGGACAAAGAAATTCAGTGTCGGATCCTCCCCCGTTGCCACCTCCTCAGAATGTAATTGCTTTGCACGTTTAAAAAAAAATTGAGAAAAGCAAATAATTAACTTAATTTTCTTTTATAGGATTTCGATGAAGCTGATGCTCAGGCTTTGCAGCATTTTTCACGTCCTCCAGTTACAAATCTGCAGAGTAAAAAGAATTTTTTTTTTAATTTTTTCTTTAATGAATTGCAAAATCTTAAGTAGCCAATTTGGCTTAATATTTGGTTCAATTTCGCACGAATTTAATAATTGAATGCAATTCTATTATTATTAATTTTATGACACAATTCCTTCAAATAAGCAATTTCTAAAGATAAATTGAGATCCTATAATTGCGATTATTGGCTTTAGAATATCGAAGGCGAATTGAATTCTTATGCTCGGACTATTAAAGTGGAAATTGGATTAGGTTGAGAGGGTCGAGGTAGAGCGGTGTAGCAGGAGGCGACAAAGACTAGTGCGATGGGAAAGATCCTCTGCCCTCTCGCTCATCTTTTCCTACTCAGTCGGGGACGAGGAATTTAATTTTCACTCGAATTCAGTTCACGAGAAAGCCAAGGTGCTGAAACCACCTGAAGGTGGAGATGATGCGGCAAGCTTCTAATATCGCTATGGTAGTAAAATCCCTTGCTGTTTTGAAACACGACAATTTAGCTCAAATTTTTGTGGTTTTGAAAATGCCTCGTGGGTTTAATTAAATTTTGTTATGATAAAAAAATTGGGTTTTAATTTAAGAAACTTTAAAAAATTTTTGAAATAATTTTTCATTGAATTTAATTTACTTTTCAACAGGCTTCCCTAGTCCAAACGGAAAAATGCAACGCACTGGTCATCCTGTAGCTATTCCTACAGCTCCAACTCCGCCCCCAACAGTAGATATAAATAGTACTGAACAAACGGGTAAAGAAATAAATACTGTAATAGAGAACGTGGAAGATACAATTCTCGCAAATTTATTGTATTTTAAAAATAAATATTGAATTTTTTTAAAAGGTTCACCTGTTCTAAAGAAGGTGCCGGATGTACCGCCTAAACCAAATATGGTAACGATGGAAACGAGATTTTCATCGTCTCCAGATAAAGTGCGAGTTAGGGTTTTACCCGGTGCCCCACCATCTAAGTAAGCAATCACTTAGAATGATATTTACTGTACAAATATGTATAAAAATATTTTTTGTTTTTAATAGCATTGGAAATAATGACGGATTCGGGTCACTGGACAAATCGACATTAAGGAGTCCTTATATTACTAATATAGATACTGCACCTGCTACGATACCACCGAGGTACGAATGGTGAGTACGAGCAACGAACATTATTTTAAAATAATTGTTTTTTAATTGCATTTTTTCTTTGTTTTTTAGGCGTCAATGACAGTTCTAGAGAAAGATGAACGGTGAAAGTTGTTTGAACATTGTGTAAAGTGCAGAAACAACGTACACTGTGATGAACTTTGTCCATCTTTGATTCTGAATGTCCTTCGAAGCTCAACAAAAGTTTACAATTTCTTTGAAGTGATGCCGTTTTGGTTCTGTGTCGAGAGATGGCGTTGATGTGCCATGGAATTCATTTTAAGGCTTCTGACTTTGACTATTTCTCTTCATTTTATTCTTTTATATGTCCCTGCCTGTGTGTACATTCTTGCAAATACGGCAGCTCTTATTTTTATTCTCAGATAACCATAAGGCGTATATTAACTTAAAATGGTTCCGTTCTGTTTTTTATCTCTCAACTCTGCTCCGATTTCAGTGAATTTACGCTGGATATAATCTGGGGTCCAATGTGTACAACACAATGTGCGAAACGTGTCCTTCAATTATTTATTCTTGATAAATGGAACAAAGAACCTTTTACCTATACACTACAATGATAATTTGTAAAGCATTTTTCTTCCGTTTCGTACTTTTATTTCATTCTGACTTCCTTTCACTAACTACTATAATTTTTTTTTTTAGCCTGAAAAAAAATGTTTGGTATGAATGAACTGAATTTTGCTGAGTGTCTTGTGTCAAATGAGATCCCATGTTTTTAGAAATGTGTAGTGGAAATAATTAACTTTAGTGTGATATATTTATAATATAGTCCAATCTCAATTGATTGAGTCCCTTCCCAAAGCGTTGTGTAGGTCTATTTGTGGGATTCTCGCGATTTCTGGAATGTTGGTCAAATCCCAGTTGCCTTTTTTATAGGAATTTTCCTGATGTTTAAACGGGAGAAATTCAGATGGCAGGATGAGGATGTTGATAAGCAAGGCCATTAAAATCTTGCCACAGGTATTATTTTTGGTTCTTGGTACCTGACTGTAGATTTATAGGTCAAAAAGAAGAAAATGCCAAGACGCAAAAGATGTCAGGTAAATTATTTTCTTCAAGCAGACAGCATTTTTCGACTTGCATGTGATCTCATGCTTCATTTTTAAAAAGTTTTTTAAGTGTTTTATATTTTGTTTGTTCTCTTGTTCATTTTTTATTATTACTATTAATTTTTTTCATTTTAAATTAATACTGTATTTACCATTTACCTGTGTTGTGTTCAAGTGCAATACTTTCTGCATTTTATTATAAGTTTAAATGTGGAAAGATGTTAATATTTGATTATTTTTTTTGTATATAAATTGTTTGTTTTTTTTTTAAATTGTACCTAGAAAAATTGTTAGATTTTTAGGAAACAAATTTCATTGTCATAGATAAATGCAATTTTTGTTTGAAACAAAAAAGAGAAAAAAAATGTTCAGAAATTTATGAATGAAACTTGAAAGCCTACGTTAATCTTAAGTGAAAACAAAAAAGATCGAGTTGCGAATTACAACTCGAGTACACAAAAATTACTATATGTTATTCCCTTAATTACAATAATAAAATGCATAACTTTTTGAGTTATTTATTGACTTCATACTTTTCACAATATCTAGTTCAGAAATCTAACAGAAGATGTCAGCAGTGACAGGTGAGTCCTATATCTGATTTATGTAAATTAATGTGTTGCAGGCAAGCTTAATCTCACTGCTTTTTAATAGAATTGATATTATGTACTTGTAATTAATTTGCTTTTAGGTATGTTAAATGAAAAACTATTGAAGCTATTTCGACTTTGCTAATTTTCAACAAAAGTACGTAAGGTGATGGACTGTAAAGTGTAAATCGTCTTAATTGAAGTAATTTAGCACATCATGAGAATTGCAAGTTTTTATTTTTTTTTTACTTTTTTATTTTTTTTTTTTTTGGAAATATCTCTTTTAAAAACATAAAATGAAGTAGAGACGCCATCTATATCGATCCTAGTATGATATCTTTCCTAAGCTTCTAAGCTGGCGTGTGAGTGCTCTTCAATTTGAATTCGAACTGCGTCTCTATGTGTTATGTATTCAAAAATAAATTTACAATTATTAAGCAATTTTTGTAATTCCTTTTATTTATCCTATTTCTTTAGCAGCTGGGAAATTTTGGCCTTTGGGTTACTAAATTTTTAACATTGAGTCTATTAAAGTAAAGGTGTGGTTGTGATCGTAATATCTCTTCACAAACAATGGCTCAGTCAAGCTTTAAGCTGTGAAAATAGCGTTCATTTCATAACTAAATCTTACAACTTTAATAATCAAATAATAAATACAACTCGTTATAGAAGAACGTTATATATTGGTATGGTGTATAAATTTAACATACCAAAGAATGTTAATTTTATTAAAATTGACAAATGAACTAATAAGCAATTTTTCTAATAGGACGACATAGCTTTATGAACTTGCAATTTGCATAACGTGGGAGTTTGTTTTATTCATGTGCGTTTGGGTGAACAAAAAGAGTGGTCTTTTCAATTTCCTTTAGAGCTGTACGATATCCTCGGTAAATAAGAAATTTCAGATAGAATGAACTGCGACATCAGGATTACGATTTGAGTCAGTTGCAGGATCGCATGCAGGTATGCACAGTTCGCATTTACTTCTAACTTCGTTTCTTGTTGGTAGATGGCACTATCTATTCTATTTTGCAAATGCAGTACGGTATTACACATCATACACGCACTGTTTTTATTAAAATCGTATTTTTCGAAATTTGTGCAAAAACGCTATGTTGAATTGTGGACTACTAATATTTTAACTTTTCACTTGAAAAAATTATTTAAATTATGTAATGTTAAAGAAGTAGATGCTGTGATGTGAGCAGATCAAGTACCGGTACCTCGTCTTTTAACGCAGCTTGAATTAATACGCTTAGCATTGCGCGTGTAAGCAATGCACCAGCTTATTCACCCATGAAATTGTGGGTAATGATGTCATTATGGATGGTAAGCCCGCACTTTGGAGGTGGGCCATTCAAAGGACGTCACAGAGGGCTGTCATGGTCAACAAATCAATTAGCAGCGCCGCTCGCAGCCGCTGAACTCATATCCGCCCCCCGGTCTCCGGTCTCCCGTCTGAGCCAACGCCGATTGTACTTGGGTTGCGGTCGTGTGCCACGCGCGCTGCTTTCATTGAAATGCGCGCACAATCAGGTGCACACCAAAGCCGCTTTGTCCTCCTCCTAAACTTCATCTATGCAAACAACTTGCAGTAACCTAACCTCGGGCTTCGGCATAATTGCCGCTTATTACGTACTATATATCAGTACAGTCTTAGCAGATGAGAACGAAAATGGAAACTTTGATTGACATTTGAAGAGGGAAATTTGCTAAATTGGAGGTTCCATTTCGTGTTTAGTTTCACCCCCCAACCGGTTGACATCCGATAGGAATCAACAGCTTGGTAAATCAACAAGCTCTAAATGCACTGCGATCTTTTTAAACATGTCGGGGAATTATTGGCACTTTCAACTTAAACGGCATTATTTACTTGTCAGCACCAAAACAAAGCAAAAAGCCAAAAACAATTGAAATGATCGGAGAAAAAAAAATCACAAATTGTCCAAAATTAATTTTTGAGAATTATTCTTGTTTTGAAAAGACTCTGGGGTTTATCTGAAGTTTGGAAATTATGGTAACATTACATGTATAAAACACTAAAACGCACTTGAAGTTCGCAATATGTTGCCAACCCAAGTAGGGTGACGGTTCCTTTGCCTTTCATTTCACGGGTCAGTGCATCCACTTTTATGCTGCGTTGAGAATGAATCTCCCCCTTCCTTCACCCCAACTCGCGGCTTCTCCGATGTTGTGAGCCGTCGGCAGTGGATCCACGACACGTGCCGTGCTCTCGACGTACAATCGTTTTCTGTACTCAGTGCTCTTCACGCTCGTTTGGAGAGACGACGCCTTGTCGCCTCATTTTCCGGTGGTGAACGTGCTTTGTCGCGTGTGGGAACCCGCGTTGCCGGTTCTCCATACTCGTTCCGCCTTCAGCGACCTTTCTCGTTGCGGTGCTTCTTCGTCTCTACTCGATGGGGCATTCATGAATTTATACCTTTTGTCGTTGACCACGCGATGGGAAAGTGTGGTCTCATGCACTCGAATGTAAATTTGATCACACGGAAAACTTAACCACACCCATGTTTGCATTGCAATCATACACGCTGGATCGATTGATAGAAATCGGTGCCGTAAAAATGCAAGGCAGTCGGCGTTTCTAATAGTCGAAAATTTACAATAGTGCAAAGCTAACTGGCGAGAAATTTCACTGCCATACGTGTTTAGATATATACAATTTGTAATTGTACTTAATTAAAAGCACCCATTTAATGTGTGCAAATGGCATTTAAGTACCATACTGTCAGAAGTACGTAAACCCTAATATAGAATTTATGTATTTCTGGTACTATTTTAAACCAGTATGGCAGAATATAGTGTAATTGTTTGCTTCATGTAGTCGTTTAACTGGCTTGATATTTTTACTCATTGCGACTCGTCAAAATCAGTGGTGCTATAAACATTCGAATTTTTAGAAATCTTAAAGTACGGCACAGTACTAATTTCATGTAGCCAAAGCAAACTAAGTGACAGTTTTGAGAGATTTAGCATAATAAAAATGATTGTAATATTTTAATAGTAAATTCAAGATTAAATTGGGCTCTCAACTACTGAAAATAAATAAGTAAGTATTGTGCGATTTTCTGTCCATTTTTAATATTTGAGATTTCTTCTCTCATCACATTAATGTAACATTTCACAAAATTGTGTTAGAAGATTGTGAGAAAATATTTGCCTGATGTTTCATTGCACACTTTAAATTTAAGATGAACAGAAACATCTCACCCAAAATTCAAATTAACTCACTTATTTACGTGTGTGGTAGTGAGATACCGTACCATACCTAGTTTTCTAGATTCTTGAATTTAGAATTTAGTAATGCATAGTATAATGGGAAAAATATCAGTGAGAAAGTATTCTCAGGCTGCTTATAAGCTTTAATTTAAATTTCTCCTTTGCAAAATCGATTTCCATGCTCGGAAGCTTTGGGCTATAATTTAGTCCAAGTTGTTTTCGTCGTGTGGTTTTGTCATCGTGTGTGCTCTATACGCACTGGAGAGAGCCACGCGCCGAGCTCTAGAGGGTCCTCGACGGCAGTCGCTCTTCACCGCAGTCTCCCTCGTGATGGATTGCGTTCGTCTGCCGCTGAACGGGGCACGCGCATCCATTGTACACAAGGCGGCAATGGCGCTTCTGTCGCCGATTAGCTACCTCTGCTCATCCCTTCTTTCGGCCCGCCTCTGTAGGGCTAGACAAAAGGAAGATGGCCCTTCTTTCGAGTGGGCGTGATAATTTACTGATGTCTCCGTGCGAGAGGCGCGTGCGATTTCAACGACCTACGTCGACTTTTGCGCCGTGGGAGGAGTTTAGGCCAATTTCCCAAGAATGGACGACACTATGAACTCACAATAGACAGTTTCAACATTTATTTCTATCTAAACGACAAATTACAGGATCATAGAAAATTTACTTTAGAGTAAATTTTGCATTAACATTTCTACAAATTACAGTGTTTATAAATAATTTTTTCTGTAGTTTGAAATATATTAGATTTAATTTACAACGTGTAAAAAGAAAAGAAACAAATAAAATCGATGGAAACGAGTGTGTTGGTGGCATTTCACGATTGGAAAGAATTGTTCAGGCAGTCAGCTGTCAGCGACAGCGATGTTAGCACGCTGCGTCGGTTCGGATTGACCCCCAGGTTTTCCCAATTGATCCAAGATAAACGCGCCGTTAGATCTATACGAACAGAAAATTTGTAGTAAAATAATACATTAATTCTCTAAAATAAATTCTATTTTTGCATATAAAATTAATCTTATTTCTATTTACCACTAGTATTCCACGCAGCGCCGTGTTCATTCTTTAATTCCCCTTTGAGGCATTTTTCTATATATGTTAGCGGATCGTAGTCAGAGAGAAGTATTTCCCGAAGAAGTGCGATGTAAGCAATTGCCAATCGCAAAGTATCAATTTTGGAAAGGCGTTTTTCATAGGGGAATGTGGGCACATGGCAACGGAGTTCGTCGAAAGCAGAATTGATGCTACAAAAACAGGTAAACGTAAAGTTACATTGGGTTTAAATGACATATTGTACGATTTCAAGCTAATTCTACTTTTGTTTAATAGCTAAATGACATGATAACTTAAAATGAATGTCTGATGTTAGGTAGCAAAGCCAATGCGAGGGGAGCTTTTAATGTGAGTATTTTCAATCATTCAAAGTACGAAAAATGCTAAATCAACGGGATCATAAGGGAGTATAATCTGTATGATTTTGATGGGTTGAATGAGATTGTGTTTGTTTTCACAAGATCCTAACCGAATTGTAAATTTAAATATGCGAAAACTTTCCAATCTAAATGAAAGCATGCTCTAAATGGATTTTGATATTTTTTAATTTACTTACACAGAACTCTTGGTCCCTGCCGATTGTATTCTAGCGACAAGAAAATAAAATATGTGTTAAGATTCCTACAAACAAACCCACAATCTCATTTTAAATTTGATGATTTTTAACAGAAAACATTCTTCTCTACGTGGTAAACGCCATGAGGACTAAAATCAACCAATTTGCATTGCATTTATCAAATAAACAAAAAACATTTTCAATTGCTAAGACAAAAAATATTTTAAATGTAAGTAATTTTCGTCAACATCCTTACATGCGTTTACCTTAACTACAAATCTTAACAAATACTTTCATCTAGAACATCCATTTTCTCACCTGAGCATTCTTTTCCGCTCCCTGATATTGGCTGCATGACGCTGAACCCTGTACGGCGTGTGCGGATATGGACTTCGAGCTTCTGAATTCACCGTGTCGTCTTGTTCATCACCTAAAAGGTAAAGCAATTAATATTTTGAACATCACGTAAAAACGAATATTCGTTTAATCTCACCTGAAATGCACGGCACGTAGGAATTTGGGGTAATTCTTTGAGCAAAAGCGCAAGATGGCAAATCGACGACGGAGCTTTCTTCCACGTTTTGCACGTTGCTCGAATCTGCATATCTGCATTGTAACATCGTGTTGACTTGCTCAGTTGGTGGTCCCTCTTCGAACAGGTCTAGAGCGAGGTCCGACGCCGAACACAAAGTTGAAGTGGTGCGTGCGCCGGGATATTCGTACAAAACTGAACTTGCCATGACCGTACCGGTACTTTTGTTATAAGAGATTAGGTAAGAGGTTTGCAAGTGACAGTGGTCGGCAGGCGGTCTCAGCGCACGAATCTGTGCATCTGGTTTTGACAACTAGGAACTGCTATTCCTTTTTCAACTTCACTTGCCTCTCCTTTATAATAGTATTCTGGTGAAGCGTACATCGCTTTGGAATTCGCAGACGCCGGCCAATCGAAGTGTGTGGTTTCCTGAATGCGGCCACGAGCAACCAATGAAGAGCTTGCGTTGGCAAGGGAGGCTGCATGATGAATTTTGCTCCACTTCTCTTCTGCAATTTATTGAAGGTATATTGATTTGTGCATTTGGTTCGGATTTTTAAGTGATCATTAAACGAGTGTAAATTTATTTCTGCATTCAACGGGTTAATATTTTTAAAAAGCATGAAAAATTACTATCTGCAGTTTTAAATTTCATTTTATTGCTAATGGATGAAATTACATATAAATATTTCTCAATTACATTTATATTTACAAAATAGATTCTCACAGTAGAAAATTGTCACAAAGTAATTTTTCTCGTTGAGGGAATTTATGTTTAAAATCAAAATGTGGGTAATTTTTACTTTATCCGTATAGCATTAGGCCTTTGAAAGCTGGTAAAATATTAAAAAAAAAAATAATTGAAATTAATTTGTTCTTGTTGCCACTTGACCTCTATAAATAAAAGCTGTGTCTGTTACTGATATCGCAATTATAAATGGTCGTGATCTTTATTTACAATGCATGCAGCAAATGTTTTATGCGATTAGTAGCATTGTTTCAGCTCAACTCATTTGTAATCTTAATACTTAATCGAATATTTAATTAACCCTTAATAAGCCTAGCTACTCTGCACTATCTCATGCCCTTTTGCACTTGTTTTCAATCTCGCGGCTATTGTTGCGGCTCTCTTAATTTGCTTGGCGACAACACTCGACTCGGGTCAAACCTTGTTTCAAAGCACAAGCCGTTTGCAACCGCCATTTATCTCTGTACTATACCTCAGGCTGCATATGCGTAATATTTTGGTGCAAATGGCGCTACGGGGGCCGGCACCGCAGGGTTTTTCGCGCTCTTATTGTACTTCACGTCCGGCATTATGTCTGCAGTGTGCAACTCTTGATTGCACTAGTAATTTTTGTGGTGTTTACCGAGCTAATTTTCTTCTATATGCGAATCTTTTCATAAAATAAAGATGATTATATTTCACAATATATAAGACACAAGTTAATAAGAAATCAATTAAATATTTCTTTTATTTTTCAATTTTGTTACATTGTATTAAATTTAGACATTAAGAGTCCTTAGACAGTTACATCTCAGCCAAATTTAAATATCGGATTAAGATGGCATCATGATTAGGATCTTGCTAACTTTATGCATTTATCCGAAAATAAATTGCAACGTATTCGAAAAATTTAATTCCTGGTGGTAAATTTGACGAATCAAGCAGCATTCCTGTATTAAAGGGGAAAAAGTATGAATTATAAATATTGATGAAAATAATGATGGAAAACAACAACTCCTGAAATTTACCTTTAAATTATTTTTTTGTCTCTTTTATCTTTTTTTCTTTTTAAGTCAGCCATTAATTCCTTTTCCAATATTTACTTTTTTTTTTTAGTTTCTGAAAAAAGAGTTTACCATAAACTTACCCTTGTAAAAACATAAGTTCGAATCCGTTCTTACCACGTTAACACTAATTAGGGTTACGAAATATTTAATTGTGGTGAAAAGCTTTGCTCAATAGAAAAACTCCGGCGAGAAAGCCTAAGACCATCACTGCACACTGACAGTCGATGTGAGGGAGAGAGATTCTGATTCCACAAATCTGCATCTTGCTAGTTAATTCCTCAAACTTGAGTCGTTTAGTTGTCAATGAGGGAATTCTGCTAGCAGACAGACTTGCAGATATGGACGGAATGGCAAAAAGAATAAACAATTTTTGGTTGCTAGGCAATGTCAAGATGAAACACGTTTTTCTCTTTTATTAAGCCAAAAATACCCATTGGTGTTCTGTTTAAGAATGCACGATTCAGCCAATCAAAA